>CM069905.1:154012033-154316213 GCA_036172215.1 Camellia granthamiana
CTCTTCCTCTGCCAAATCCTTGCTGGACAGAGAGACCGAGGCTTGCTCTTTCTGTGGATAAGGCCTTTCCTCCTTACAAACCTCCACCTTCCCCTACTCTAGCTGAGCAAAAGCAAGCCTAACTTCTGCTTGCGGCCTTCTCTCACTTTCTTTTCAATGTTCTTGAGGACGATGTTCCTCTCAAGAACCTTCGATGGGCTTGTGATATTCTGACTCGGGGTCACGTACTCAACCCCTTCGCCCAAACAGAGCTTCACATGTTTTTGGACCAACTCCCATTGTGTGACAACCCTCACCACTGTTTACCGATTAACCACTGATTACTACTAAACTGAGACTGAGTATGATGAGTAATTGAATCGACTGAAATACTGAACTGACTGATTGAATGGACTAGTTTAAATGCATTTCTATCTGTTTGACTGTTAAACTATCTGTCCATGTTTTATGCTTTAAATTGCAAATTGAAAGTCTTGTCGGCGGTTGAATCCGAAATTGATCGATGTTTTATGATCATTAGAATTTATGTGATTTTATGGCATATTTAATTAAAATATGAATTGGTATGATTAAATTAGATTAAGATAAGCTAAATCACACGAGTCCAAGTATTTACCCTTTTGCCATGCTTAGTGGGCCACTATCTAAGACTATATTGAAGTCTTATTTCATTCAAACAAAACATTTGTCCAGCCATTCTTGAGCCCTCAACCGACTAAGAAAGAGAGTGTGAGAGAATTGAGTTGTTCTTGAGAGTTTAACTTGGGGACTTGAAGAAATTGAAGAGAATTTGGCAAATTGAGCTTTCCTTCTTATAATTCAAGACTTAAGGTAGAGTCTTCACCTTCTTGTTCATGTAATTGAGTTAGTTCTTGCATGGCTCTAGTCATATTGGAGTTTAAAGTCAAGATTTGGTCTTGTAATGTTGAATTATAGCATATATCATGCATGCATGTTACCATTCTTGAGTTTTGAGGATTTTTGTCCATGAAATTGTACATGCATGTTCATATTATAGTTCTAGTTCATGAATTCCTCATGTTTTTGAAAGGATTGGCTCATTTGAGCAAGTGACTAAAGCTTTGAATTCATGCATGTTATGTTTTACATCATGTTCATGAGATTGGTTTGAAATTGTGTTTAATTGAACTACCCTTGGGCTTTGATTTCTCAAATTGAGCTTTGAAACATGTAACGTTATGAGTTCTGAAGTGTTTTCCAGCAAATTAGCCCAAAGAGGATCGAATTTGATGCATTAAAACTTGGTTTTGAGCTTGAGGTTCAAATTTGGAATTTCCAGAATTTAGACTCACGCTCGAGTGGGGAAAGTGGCGCTCGAGCATGAAATTCGTGCTTCCAGCACTTGCATTGTTTTACAGTCCGCTCGAGCGGAATAATGGACGCTTTAGCGGGGTTTTGTGTCACACGCTCGAGCGGGTGTAGAGCGCTCATCGAGCGTGATTTTCACACATCCAGTACTTTTGCCATGTTTTGCAGTCCGCTCGAGCGTGGGAAGTGACGCTTGAACGGGGAACCTTTGTCTGCATATCCGCTCGAGCGGGGAAAGACGCGCTCGAGCGGGACCCTGTTTTTCTAAAAATTCTGAAAATGTTTTTAAAGTGCATCTTTGCATCCTCTTTCCATTCTAGGCATTCCTAGGGCATGTTTAAGGCATCTTAAAGAGGATATTGATGTAGAACCACACCGAGACAAATTAGGGATTAAGTTATTCTTTCCCAACTGTATAGCTTAGTGTGTGTTCATTCTGTAATTGTGTAGGGTTGGCATCCGGAGACGCGTACTAGCTTATCTGTAGCCCAGAACTCTGTGAGTAACAACTGTGTAAAAATATGTTCAAATATGAATATCTTCTAAATGGTTAAACTGTACTGTTTCTGAATTGATACTGTTAACTGAATGAATGCTTGTCCTCTATTCTGAACTGTATTGTGGCATCCATAGCGACTACTGTTACTGTTACTGCTACTGTTACAGAGATCTCTGTTAGTTCCTATCTTGGAACTTCTGTTTACTGTTATGATGGCCATCATTGACTGCTCGGTCTTTCAAGACCTACTGTTTACTGTACTGTTCTGCTAATGAATGTATCACATATGACTGTTATGACCGAATGACTAATATATTGAATTAATTGACTGTTTTCAATACTGCAAGGACATTCATTCTTAACCTTTTTACGCATTATGTTATTCACTGGGCTTTAGCTCACTGCTCATATATATATGTTGGTGTTCAGGCACCGGACCGCTGCTAGGGGCGTCAGGCTAAGCACTGTTTTGTCAAGCCAACCTTTGTGCCTCATCTCAAGGTTCTAGTACTGTTCAAGCCAAGGCTATGGGGTGTTTTAGATTCCCCTTTTTTGCCTTTGTTTTGTAATAATGTATAGACTGAATGATCTTTGTATTGTACTGTCTTAATAGGGATTGGGTCCCTGTCCTGAATGATCATGTATGTATGTAAATACTGTTTTGTTCTGGATGTATATATGTTATGAAAAGTCTTTTGCATACAGACTGTCACAGCTCATTGGACATCTTTTAATTACTGTTTTGGCTTCCGCCAGCCCCCCGTACTCTGTAATACTGTCTTACTATTAAGTAGGCCTTCGGTAATCTCGGATTACTTGCCGGTTACAGTACTAAACCCATAGGGGCGGGTTTGGGTTGTGACACATTGCTTCTTCACTAGCATCGGACTTCTGTGGCCACCACTCAATCTTTGGACTAACTCTCATCCCTTTGAGTTCATGCCCAGTACAAAGCAGAGAACCTCATTGAAGAATTCGATAACTTCAAGAATAAAGACTCTGCATACTGGGATGACTTGGATATGGACGAGTTGGAACAAGGATTGAGAGAAACAGCGTTTGAAATAAAGGTTGAAGAGCTCTTTTATGAAGTGAGAACACATCAACTTCAGCAGCCAATCCTAGAAGAAATAGAGGATAGAATAAAGAAAGAACAGAAATTCATTGATCATAGTTGGACCAAATTTCATGATCTTGTTATTTATTCTATTATTTACTTTTATGAACTTGAATTTGCACCCAAAGAGGGCCATTCGATGTAATTGCTTTTGCTTTAATACAATTAAGACTTTTCTCTTTGTTTGGCATTGTTTGATCTTGTCCCCGTTTGTCTTTAAAAGCAAATTTAGGGCTTCGAACTAAACAATCTTATCCTTCGAATCTGGACTCAATCGTTTTAAATGAAACACTAAAAAAACCAACATGAACTTTTTCAATTTATAGAATAAAGTTGACAGTTTTTGCTGATTTTCATTTAGAATCAGTGCTTCGAATTTAACAATCTTACCCCTTAAAACTTGTTTTAATCATAACCAACATATGGTCATGGTTAGTATGATCGATCAGTTTTAAATTGACCATTTTTGTTTCGAACAACAGTCCATACTTTCAAAAATATGGAAACTCCTTTTGAGGGCTGCACTGTTTTAGTCCGAAAAGACAATCTCTTTCTGTATATATATAAACCAACTATTAGTTTTGATGTTTCGAACACCAATTCCCATCCTTAAGGGGTCTCAAGTTTTGCTTCGAAGGACATTACTTTCATTAAGAAACCTAAAATAGGTCTTTAATCCCTTTGAAGTAAACAAATACTTCAGCATTCTTACATCTTTAGGTATGGAATGTGCTTCGAAGCCGGCTTCTCAATTTCGAAGCCGTTGTTATTTGACTTTTGGCGCCAAAATCTGGTTTCGAAGCCAAATATTTTACTTCAAAGCTGGCATCAACATCTGGGATGTGTTTTTCCCTCCAAAAGTATCAATATTGAAGGAAACTCTTTGTATCTGCACTTTTAATACTTAACAAATTACGCGATATATTTTCCAGACACAAAGGTTTTTAAAACCCTTTTATTTCGTGTTGTGAAATCACTCGCTCGCTTAACACACAAACCCTTCCCTTCTGTTAACCCTCTCTTCCTTGTTGCTTGCTACTAATGGATTCTTCCTCTCTGAAAGTATTCGCTGGTGATCGTATAAGCCCAACCATGGCTTTGAAAAGATGTATTGATGAAGAGATCGCTAAGTTAACAGTTGATAGGTTAAGTGCCATAGATGGACGCCTTTTTGTTTCTCGCCATATCAACAAACAAGAATATGTCTTAGGTCCCATCTTTCGAGAAGCTTCTGCTCAACTTCCAGCTTTATACCCTCGCTTGGAGGACCACTTTTTTCTCTATGAAGGGGGGCTTAACTGGGGAAATTGGAGAATGACCCGACCTCATCGTTGCTGGCCGACATTGAGAGCTGAATGGGAGGAATAGTATGACAGAGTTGTGCCTGCAAGAAAAGATGACCTGCAAGAGCTCTGTATTCTCGATGCTCTCCGTCTTTCTAGGTTTATCATTCCTGAAGACCATTTCTTGATTCCTGCTGCTCTTTGCTTTTGGAACATGGCTTTTAATTTTTTTTCAGTTTCGGTGTGGCATGATGGCCCCTATCGTTCTTGATATTTTGCCATCTCTTAGGGCTTTTACCCCTTGGCACTCCTTTTACTCCCAGCTACCCAGACCTCTCTGTTAAGTTTCCTCTTCCACCCTTAAATTCTTCCTACAGTGACTTTGTAAAGGCTGAAAACAAAAGGGTAGGCCCCGTGAGAGATAGAGAACTCTTTTCCTTTATTTTATACTGGTTGTGTAAATTTCTCTTTTGTACATCATCTCAACAGATTATGCCTGAATTCGCCCCACTTACGAAGGCCCTTGTTTTGAAAAAACGCATAGCCTTGGCCCCATATCTTTTAGGCCATGTTTATAGGGCTTGCTCCCAATTTTGTGAGAAACCTCTTGACATCAACCAAGGAGGCCCCCTTTGGTGCTCCAACTCTGGCTCTTCACTTACTTCACCGATTTGTATCCCAAATGCTTAAAATTTCTTGTTCAAGACCCTAGCACTTATGGAGAGAAATATGCTAGAATTGTTCTTTATCCTGCTTCCTTTGCCTATTACCTCACCTTTTTGCACCAACTTCCTATTTCTCCATCTGCCACCTTCTTCCGCCCCTTTGATGCTAACAAAGGACCTGCTTGGCTGCAAACATTCTTGGCTGATAAGGAGTGCTCCACCCCACCACACAAAGATATATGGGCTTCTATTTTGCTACCGAGGGAGCTGTTCATTGGCACTTTAAACCCTCGAGCTTATAAGTGTATAGCTGAGGTATACTGCCCTTCTCAATTTGCCAGGCAATTTGGGTTTACTTAGGGGATTCCCATTCCACTTTGCAGCCTCTCGAATGTCCATCTTACAGCCAGAGACCTGAGAATACCCAAATCAAAACTAGAAGAGGCAACATTTAAACTGTTAAAAGAATTGAGTGAGTTCAAATTCGTCCCCTTCCTTCCCTCTGGCTTGGCTTTGAAAAGATTTCAAAACTGGTGGACAGCCAATATGGAAGTGCGCCTATCCATACACCCTCATGATTTACTGATAGGGTTAGAAGTGCCTTCAAAGGCTAAATCAACAACAGTTGAGAACATTCCCTCTCTTTCCACAGCTGCCAAAACTGCTCCTTCTGCCTCACCCCCTCCTGCTAGAGTTACCAAAGCTGTTTCAAAAAAGGATAAGTATTTTCAGGTTTCTTTTCTTTTAGACTCTTTTGTTTGTTTCCTTTACATTCATATCTCTTGGTTCAGGATCTCCACAAGAGGAATCTCCTAAAAGAGCTGAAACTTTAGCTACTCTCAAAGAAAACAACAACAGAAAAAGAAAAGGAAGCTATTACTCCCTCCTGAAGAATCTGAATCTCAGACTGAAGAGAAAGAGATGTAGGAAGAGCAAGAAATACTATTACTGAGAACAAAGAGGAAAAAGATGATTGTCTCTCCTTCTAATTTGGTCGAAGACCCTTCTCATGAGACAATTGCCAAAGCAGCAGAAAAGGAACTTACTCCTGAAAAGTCTGAATCCCAGATTAAAGAGAGAGAGAGACTGAGAAAGAGCAGGAAATACCATCACCGAGAAGAAAAAGAAAGAAGATGACAGTCTCTCCTTCTGATTTGGTCGAAGACCCTTCTCATGAGGCGGCTGCCAAAGCAGTAGAGGAGGAACATTCCAGAGAAATAATTATTTTTCAAAGAGCTGAGAAGAGACGGCAACAGCAATTATTAAGAGATGAAGCTATTGTTGCTGATGCAATCCAAAGGGAAACTGCAAGAAGGCAACACATTGCTAAGCACTATTCCCTTCGTAGCTCTCTCATTGTTGCTATTACTTCTGAAACAAGTAATTCCTTTCATGCCTCTGCTCTTTTATTCTTTTGTCAAATTCTTGGTATTAAGACTTGACATTATTTTGTACTTCTTCTTTTGCAGCAACAACTACCGAGCCTATTCTTCCAATAAGGACTCCTTCAGTTTCAGTCGAAGTTGATCAATTGCAAAATGTGAAGTCTATTCAGATAACACTCCCACTTCCTAGGCCTACATTCTCTGTACCCTCCTTGAGGCCCAGTATTCCTGCTCCTTTCCTTTCTGGCTTAACTCCATATCTCCTTCATTTGACTTTTGATTTATCTCAATTTAATTCTCTTTCGAGCCTTGTTTTTCCTCCTTCTCCTGAGGGAATTCTAGCTGCTGCTCCTTCTCTGATGGTAGTTGATTCCCCTATAGAGGGTGCTGGCAGCTCTCCAACTCATAGTTTATTATCTCTGCCTAGTTCTAGCCCCTCTTCTCTCGACCTATTGGTGGCTAGAACTATAGAAACTGTTAAAGATGCTCCACCATTTCTCATATCCCTATGCGGTCCTTTGTGCCTTTCACTAAAGCTCTTTCTGCACCCTTCCTGTCCATGGATGAGGTAAACATCTTCAAAGCGAGACTAGCTAGTCTCTTTGACATACCTTCCACCTCTCCAATAGCTAATGATGAGACTGAGCCATTAGTTATGGCTGATTCCTTGCTAGAAATTTTTGAGAGCTCTTCCACCAGTAGTAAGCCTTCTTCGCCTCTGATAGACTTGGACAGCTGCCTGGAGCTGTTGACATCCTTTTCGAGGATCCCTTTTGAGGCCTTACAGAGGCCTATAATAAGAAATGGCTTCCTTCAGTGCTGCAAAATCGTTGAGCAATCCGGCATGACTGCCTCAAGTCATTTATCTTAGGCAGCAGGCACTATTGACTTTTACATCAACATTTACCATGCTGCCAAGGCTGCAGAGGAGAAATTGGTTAGAGACCAGAGCTTTGTTTCCACAGTACATACTGAAGTATCAGAGCTAAAGGAACAACATTCCTCTGTCTCCCACTTTCGAACTCAACTACTGGAGAAGAAAGCTCAACTTGAGGAGGAGCTATCTGCAGTTAACCAGGCTTTAATCCGAACTGACACCAAGTTACAGATTACCAATCAAGGACTGGTTGACCGAAAGCAGGAAATGACCACAGCCATCCAGTTGTTCTCATCATTTAAGAATAGAACATCTATTGTAAAAGAACAATTGAGACATTGTAATGACTTTTGGGCCAATTTATGGCAAAATGTATTCAACTCTTTATGAAAAGCAAATTCTTATTTATCATTTGAATATTCTCATGTTCTTTTACTCAACATTTGTTCTATTCCTTGTGTTTCCCATATAGTTGGAAAATGAGGCTTCAAATATCTGCCATTAATCTTTTTGGAATGTACATATCCATTCAAATTTCTCAAATGGTATGCTCCAAAAGGCAGGACTCTATGAACTTGATATGGTTTTTCCCAATTAGGTGACCATTTTCCAAACTTATGGCTTTTAATCCCTATTGGGAGTATTGTCTTCCATACCAAATCACCTTCATCAAAGCCAATGTGTTTGACTTTTTTATTATAATTTTTGGCTGCTTTCTTCTTTTGGAAAAGAATGCTATTTAATGCCAGAATTCTAGCTTCATCTATGTTTTCTAACTCTAAGCACATACTCTGATGGTATTGCTCAAGATCTAACTGGTCTTGGCATCTTACCCTCAAGGACTTAACATTAATTTCCACAGGTAACACTGTATCATGCTCATATACTAAGGCATAAGGAGTGACTCCTGTGCTTGATCTTGGAGAAGTTCTATAAGCCCACAATACATCCAGCAATAAGTTATGCCAATCCCTAGTATTGTCTTCCACAACCTTTTGTATTCCTTTTTTCAAGGACTTATTGGATGATTCAGCTTGACCATTGGCTTGTGCATAATAGGGGGTGGAATTAATAAGGCTAATTCCAAACTCTGCTACAAAAGATTTTACCATTTTGCCATCAAATATAGTTCCATTATCAACAGTTATAGTCTGCGGGATACTAAATCTATGGATTAAATCCTTAATGAATCCAATGACCTCAGTCTGGTCTACAGCCTTGTATGGCTTAGCTTTGACCCACTTAGTGAAGTAATCAGTGGCCACTAAAATGAAACAATGATGCTTCGAAGAGGGTGGGTGTATTTTCCCCATCATATCCATGGCCCATCCTCTAAATGGCCAAGGCTTCACTACTGCATGCAGGTCAGTTATGGGCACATGCCTTATTGTGCCATACTTTTGACATGCCTGGCAACCTCTTGCATATTTTATGCAGTCTTTAAGGATAGTTGGCCAATAGTAGGAATGCCTTCGAAGCAACCATCTCATCTTCACACCAGGCTGATGAGCACTACAGATGCCTTTATGAACCTCTGCCATAGTTGTCAATGCTTCTTTTGCGCCTAAACATTCCAGCAATAAACCATCTCCCCATCTTTTGTAGAGAGCATTACCATACATCATGTATTGCATAGATTGCAATTTAATTTTTCTGCTGGCCTTTGAAGATGGGCCAGCCAGATGCTGCATTATTGGATGCCTCTAATCTTGTTCTTGTAAGTTATTATGATTGACTTCCAGGACCACATTCCTTTTATTTAAGGGTGGTATTAATTTCTGATATGTTGTTTGGTATTAATTTCTGATATGTTGTTTGATTTATGTCCCTTTGAGCATTATCCCTTCTCTTGAAATTTGAAGCTTTCTAAGCCACATCATTAGCTCTATTATTCAAGAATCTTGGGACATGAGTTACATTTGCTATTTGAAATTGAGAAAGCAAATGTAATGCAACAACATAGTATGGCAACATGCTTATACTTTGACATTTGAAAATCTCTTTAACTTGGTTAACCACCAATTGAGAATCTCCAATATGTCAACTGCATGAACTTGTAATCCAATAAGAATTTCTAGTCCCATTATTAAGGCTTCATATTCAGCTTGATTATTGGAGCAAGTAATTTCATCCACTCTGAAACCATGCGTGGTTTCTATTCCTTGTGGTGACTTAATTACCACACCAATTCCAATTAGACCATTGGCTTTTGATCCATCGAACCACATTTGCCATGGTTCAACACTAGCCATACCAAGTTCCATTATCTCTTGGCTTTCTATTTGAGATGGATGGTCTGCCAAAAAATTAGCTAAAACTTGTCCTTTTACTGCTTTTTGGGGAACATACTCTAAATGAAATTCTGATAAGGCTATTATCCATTTGCCAATTCTTCCCCTCAACATAGGTCTAGATAACATATACTTAACCAAATCTGTGGTTGCAATTACCAAGACAGTTGTAGGCAAAAAATAGTATCTTAATTTCATTGCAGCAAAATACAATGCAAGGCACAGCTTTTCAACAGCTGAGTATTTACATTCACAAGAATTTAGAAACCTACTAAGGTAATAAACAACTTGCTCCTTGCCTTCTTCATTGTCTTAGGTTAAGAAAGCTCCCAATGAATCTTCTGCAGCAACTATGTACAACTTCAAGGGCTTATCACCCTTTGGTGGCATCAACACTGGAGGGTTGGCCAAGTAGGCTTTGATTCCTTTGAAAGCAATTTAATGCTCTGCTGTCTACACAAATTCCTCTTCATCTTTTAGCCTTAACAAGGAAGAAAATACTTTAGTTTTCCCTACAATATTAGAAATGAATCTTCGAAGAAAATTAACCTGTCTAAGGAACTTTTGTAATTCTTTCTTACTTGATGGAGGTCTGGCTTCAATGATGGCTTTGGCTTTATTCTGGTCAATTTGTATTCCTTTCTTGTGTACTACATAGCCCAAGAAGTTTCTAGATGATACGCCAAAAGCACACTTAAGAGGATTGAGTTTCAATTTGAATTTTCTCATTCTTTCAAAAGTTGTTTCTAAGTGAAACAAATGCTCCTCCATGGATTGGGATTTCACTACAATGTCATCAATATAACACTCTAAATACCCTCCAATGAGGTCATGAAAGATAGTGTTCATAGCCCTCTGATATGTAGCCCCAGCATTCTTCAAGCCAAATGGCATTTTAACCCATTCGAAGGTGCCAATATTCCCAGGACATCTGAATGCTGTCTTGTGAACATCCTCCTCTGCAATGCAGATTTGGTTATAACCAGAGTGCCTATCCATCATTGATAAAATTTGATGCCCTGCTGAACTGTCTACCAACAAATCTACTATAGGCATAGGATACTCATCTTTTGGAGTTGCTAGATTTAAGTTTTTGAAATCAATGCATACCCTCATTTTACCATTCTTCTTAACTACAGGTACAATATTGGATAGCCATTCAACATGTCTGGCTGTCCTAATAAAACCTGCCTTGAGTAGTCTAAGAATTTCCTCTTTAACTTTCTGAATCACTTCTGGACTCATTCTTCTTGGTTTTTGCTTGTATGGCTTGAAATTAGGCCTCATAGGGAGCCTATGTTCTACTAATGACCTATCCAATCATGGTAGTTCATTATAAGACCATGCAAAACAATCTTTATATTTATTCAGAACAACCAACAACTAGTTCCTGTCAAGAGCATTCAACCAAGCACTTATATAGATGGGCTGTTGTATAGAACATTCCCCTAAATTTACTTCTTCTAAAGGGTCTTGTATCTGAGAACTTACTGAAGCTCCTTTTTTGATTCCTTCTGCCTTCGAAGCAATCTCCTTACTTTGTTCTGCTCCCAGGTTCTTTGATTCAACATCTTTACCTTCCTCCTCATAGACAAAGTCTGTCCATAAGGCTTCTTCTTCCTGTATCTCCTGGATTTTTGTTTCAATGTCCAATGCATAGTATTTATCAAGGGCCAAAACTCTGGTCTGTTGCAACTCCTGCTTGCAGCCAATTATCATGGCTTCTTTCTCTTGCTCTTCCACTTTCTGGACTATTGATTTTACATCCAATATTGAGAACTTAATTAGAGCCAAAGACTTGGCTTCTCGGGCTTCATTTCTTTGCCTACAACCAGGCATCATTGTCATCCTTAATGACAACCTCTTCATCAGCACTTTCTTGGACTAAGTGCTTCAGGTGTGTCACTTCCTCATCAGCCGTCACTTCGGCTGAGCCATCAGGTTTTGCTCAGTATACTGAGTGGTGTCACTCCTTCAATATACAATTTGGCCTCTGCGAAGTCTGCACAGGCTATGAAAGATTGAGGATCTGCGTCAATTTCCTCTGTCTCTCCATTGCCCAAGGCCATCATTATTTTCTGATGCAAAGAGGAAGGCACACACTTGTTAGTGTGAATCCAATCTCTACCAAGTAAAGCATTGTATTTAGCATTGCTGTCGATAACGAAGAATGCCGTCATGCAGTCCCTGGTTCCCACACTCAGGTTGATGGGCAGAATTCCCTGAGCCATCTATTTGTCTCCAGCGAAGCCAGCAATGGTTGTGCTGGTTGGGATTAACCTGGGGTTCTTTTTCCCTAGTTTCTTCAAGGAAGATTTCGGTAGTAAGTTCACTGATGCCCCATTATCCACCAAAACTCGGTTCAATTGTATCCTATTGAAGAAGGCCTTGATATACAAAGGCTTGACATGCTGTGTCATAGAGTTCGAGGAATACTCAACAGGATATGAGAGGTTAATACTCACCTCTTCTTCACTCTCGTATTCAGTTTCCATTGGGGTAGCCATTCCGGATTCATCTTGCGCCATACTCACTTGTGAGTCTTCACTAGAGACCGGAATTGGGTCAATTTCTTAACCCTCTTGGTTCTCATCTCCAGCTTGGAATTCAAGTGGTAGTATGTGTACCATATTCACTGATATTGGAGGAAACGAGCCAAATTGGATGGCTGGCTGTGCCTGTTTCTCCTCTTGGCCACCTTGTTCAGTTACTTCAGAATCATCTTCCATGCTGCATTCTGGCACTTTATTACTAACAAACTCCTTAGAATGGTCTTTTTTGACTGGCTTTTCAACCAAAAACTTCTGTTCAGCCATGAAGGCTTCGAACATTTTTTCCTCAACCATTTCTTTCTTTTGGCCTAGGCCAACTTCTTCTTCTGTCTCGCTATCACTCTCCATCAAAGCTTTCTCCAATCCTGCTAGACTGGACTTCTCTTTGGCTTTTAGTTCAGAGTGAACTTTGGCCAATTGTTCTCTGCTACAACCCATTTTGTCTTATAGAGTTGGTTTTGGAGTATGGTCCGACTTTGGATTCTTCTTTCCTTCTGTCTGGACCAATGAAGAGCTTTCTCCACTTTCTTTTAGGTCTTTCTGGTACTGAGTGTACCTACGCTGAATCTTCTTCCTTTGTAATCTAGAAATTATGGGGACCATATCTGGTTCCTTTGTTTTTGGGTGTTTAAGAAATACCCAATTGTTTGGAGCCACCAAAGGAGGTTTGACCATCCTACCTTGGTTTCCAACAACATCTCTTTGGGTAGACACTTCCCTAGGTTTGTTCTGTATCACAAACCAATTTGGAACTGCAGGTACCCACGAACTTACTGACTCAGCTGTTAAACTGTTTTTTTCCTCCTTCGAAGCCATCTTCGAAGCTGGCTGTGAAGGCCACTGCTTGGCCCTGACTTCATGTTTTGGGCCTAACTCAAGCCTTTGATGAAGGTAGCCACTTTCTGTCCTGTGTGAAGCTGGTCCAGGGGGCCAATCTCTGGCTTTGATCCCATAAATTGAACCCTTCTCTAGCCTCCTTTCAGGATGACTGCTCTCCATTCTGTAATAATTAGGTGGCTTGGACTCATATAAAGGCCTCTTGCCTTTAGAATGCATTCTATCGGCTGTTGGCTCAACCATTAATGGTTGCTGGGTATGGCCTTTTGTTATAAGCATTGGTTGGTTTAGGACACCTCTGCACATCCTTGTAATACTGCTTCCCATCAATTGGAAGCCCTTTCAACCACTTGTAGCTCAGTCTGCACCTGGGACACATCCTTTGCATTACAGCTGCCTCTAAAGAATCGTCATCCAGTGCTTCTTCATCAGAGTCTTCCCTCTGGTGTGAGAAACCTTGTCCAATAGCTGGTAGATTTCCAGTGTCTTTCTTGATAGTTGTCTGGTTGGCAACATCCATCTGCACATTGATTTCTTCTAATTCTTTCAAGGACAAGTTCTAGAAGTCTGGCATAATGACATTGGCTGCTGTAGACAAGCCCGCGGGGGACCTCGCTACAGTTCGGACTCGATTTGTGTCACGGTTCTAAATCTTGAACCTAAGAGTCTAAATCTGGCAAATCATTTTGAGAAAACAGATTTTTGAAAGAAGTGCCAAACATGGACTGCTTTGCCAGATACAGAGTTGCCACCTAAATATTTTATTTTTAGGAAATTTAGGAAACCCTGACTCGTTGCCTAAGGCCACGTGTCCGTCATCACCAAAGTTGCCTCGGCTCGGGAACTTGGGTACGATTGGGGAAGGTCACTTCGTGAGCACCCCCGCTCGCCCGATCAAAGATCGGCTTCTACTAACCATGATATCAAGTTTTGAAAACATTATGCGTTCTTATTCCGGTTATTAGCCTAGATTTACTATGTGATGCGCACAGCATACAAGTATAGACCGGGTCGCCTGTATTGGAACAAAACACTTCATGTTTGTTTTTAAAAGATGGTTTGCTACTCGCAAGTAGGCTTAAAAATGCAGATTTTGCCACCCTCAGGTGGGCTTTAGAGAACATGGTTTTGCCACTATCTAGTGGGCTTAAAACAAACAATCAATGCGTTGTCCCAATTCAAATAACCCAACCTTCACCCACAGGCATTCAAGCAGGTATATCACATAAGCAAATAGCCTCATGGTAAGCATGCTATTCATGGCAGTCATTCACACGCATGCAAGGATGCTAAAGCATAAAACTTACCGAGTACTCCAAGCCAAAACAGAAGCTAATTAGAAATCTATGCATGATCCTAATTATACAGAAATGCCTAATGCAACACATGCAAAAATGCAACTATAGCAGGCTCGGCTATTCTAAACATGGCATATGAGATACAATAGTTAACAAGTATTCAATTTGGAATTGAAATACAAATGCACTTAGTATGATGCGCCGAGCCTGGGTGCATGCAAAACAGATGAATGATGCAAACATGCTATCATATTGTATGCTAATTGAAACATGCCCTAATCTAACCATCATAAGCTGGTAAATAAAAGGGAAGAAAGACGTGGGGTTGGAAGACATACATCACACTCACGCACACTTATTACAACATTGCCCTTGCTCGGAGGGTCCAAATAAATAATATACAGTCCCGAATAGTACAGTCCAAATGAATAATACAGTCCAAAATATATACAAATTCCTAATTAATTAACAAAATTAACTAGGAAAACTATAAACTAGCATGCAAGCCAGGGACTGCCTTGACTCTTCTTCAGATGATGAATGATGCATGTTTTGAGTTGCCTTGCGCGGAAATCCACTGCGATGCCCCAATTAGCTTCTGTTTGCGATTTTTTTTGGAAAGCGTGCCAAGCTCCGGAAGGCTGCTGATTCTTGATTTGCTGCAACAGAGAGCAGAAAAGGGGCATGGCAATGTATTTTCACATATGTATGCATGCCTCGATCCTCGTGCCACCAATCACACATCTCGATGCATAATGGCCGAGGAGTCGAATTGCACAACTCAATATGGAATGAATGCACATGAAAACATAACAAGACCAAGACTCCATCATGGATAATCCGGAGTGTCGGTGACTGGGAATTGAGACACGTCCCGTCACTCGAAGTACGAAACGTCCCTCGTTTCCCGTGCTCGGGCTAACTCCTATCCCAAACACAATGCAATATGCATGACATGCATGAATGCAACTAACATACAACCTAGCATGCACAATGCTATGAAATGGCATACACGATGCACGAGATAACATGGCATACACAATGCACTAACATACAACCTAGCATACACAATGCTATGAAATGAATGGCATACGCAATACATAATGGGCTTACACCAACACAAGTGGACCTCAGCCACACTCACATAGGAGGCCATTAGATGAAAATGAGACACTCGAGACGCGTGCACACGTGCACGCAAACCGAGGACCAAACCTAAGGCACAAATGCCACTCTAACAAAGCATGGCAAGGCATGGAATATGGTATACAAGCATGCAAATTTCAGTACCAAAATGTGATGTGAAACAGCCTCGAAACATAGAAACATGGCACCCGATGCATGGAATGAGACCCGAAACATGAAATTAGGTACATGGAATGACCTATGGCTATGCAAAGAATGCATTATTTGAACATGAAGTGTGAAGACAGAATCAAGAAAGTCTCGAAACAAGCATATTTATAGTTTTAATCAAGGCCAAACAGTGAACACAAATAGGACTAAGCTAGCATGCAAAAATGGCCCCGAAAGAGAGATAATGAAGCAAGTAGAAGCTGCTGGCCCTAAATGGCCAAGAGCCCTTCAAAAAAGTTGAAGAGAGGCTCAAAATGAAGCACTTTATAGTTTACAACAAGCCACGAAAACAAACACAAGTATGGCTGAACTATTATGCAAGAAATGGGCCAAAAGGGAGATAAAGAAGCAAGTGATGGTTTCTGGCCTCAAACAGAGGAGGGCCCTTCAACAAAGTTGAAGAGGGGCCCAAAACATGGTATTTTATAGTTGATGACCAAACCCAAAACAGTGCACAAACATGCTCAAAATACTATGCAAAATAAGGCCAAAAAGAGAGCTATAACACAAAGAGGAAAAAGGAAACTTCAAACAGCAAAAGACCCTTAATGAAACATGAATAGGGGGTCAAAATAAGGCCATTTATAGTTCGGATCAGAGCCCAAAAACAGAAGCACAAGAGGCTAACAAATCATGCAAAAATGAGGCCAAAAAGGGGTATAAAGGAAAGTGGCAAAATGAGGCTCCAAACAGTGATGAGCCCTTCAACAATGTTGAACAAAGGCTAAAAATAAGCCACTTTACAGTTTACAACATGCCTCAAAACAGTTTACATATAGGCCTAAAATACTATGCAAGAAAGAGGCATACAAGAGAAGTAAAGAAGCAAGTGCAAAAAGGAAGCCTCAAACAGTGAGAGGCCCTTAAACAAACATGAAAAGGAGCTCAAAAAAATTCTATTTTTAGTTAGGGTCAGAGCCCAAATATGCAAGCAAATATGGCTTAGAAAGTATGCAAAATAAGCTTAAAAAAGAGGGGAAATGTGGCTCACCCTTGAAGACCAAACTTTAGCAACCTCTTGGCTTGAGAAAGATGCCTCCTAAGCTCTGAAAAGATCCTCCAAGCTGCTGGAATGGAGTGGTGGTGTGGTGCTAGGTGGTGGTATAGAAATGGTGTAGGGTTTGGGAGGTTTGAAGGTTGGAAGAGAGGGGGAGGAAGGTGTATGTATGCAAGGGCCTTAGGCAAATTTTCTAACCCCTAAACACAGCTGGGAGGGCTGTTTATATAGGCAAAAGAGGGGGAGAAAATGGGGGAAAAATGGGGGGGAAAACAATTCAAGTTTCCCCCCAAAAGTGCAGCCTCCCGGATACAAAATCTGGGGGGAAACAAGATGCATATTTGGAATGTACTCACAGAGAGGAGGAAGGCCGGCCCATTATCCAGGTTGCAGGTGGCCGGCCGGCCCTCCCCATGGCCGGTCGGCCAAGGGTCAAAAGGGTCAAGGTAGATTAGTGGCCAGCCACCACATATTGGTGGCCTCCCATGTGTGCTCAACACAGCCATGTGGTCAAAAATTGGAGAAAGTGAACCAGGAGAGAGAAAATGCCACTTTTAGGAGGGGTTCAAAAGGGTCACACACAATTACTGGCCGGCCATGTGATATTGGTGGCCTCCCAGGTGTCTACAACACAAATATGTGGTTTAGGGCAAGAAAAAGTGGCATTAGGGTGGTCAACATTGGCTTTGAAGTGAGAAAAATGGGCGACGGAGGGCGATGAAGGAATAAAACTGGTTGTCAGAACAATTATTGGCCTCCCACCCCTCTACGACCTTTTTAATAATGAAACAGAGGTCTCCACAAAAAATGAACCAAAACCGATGCAAAATGAAGGTTCGGGGGCCAAAACGCGCAGCCCGGGGCCCCGAAAACTGACTATCTGACACCGGAAGGGGTGTTCGACCACGAAGTTGGTCTCTCGGACCACAGTGTCCCTCAAAAGAGAGTAAATAAGGTGCACACCAAAAATTGGAGCAAACGGAGGTGGTCAAGCGGTCCCGAACCGAGGCACACGACCAACGGCTCCGAAAACCGGGAACCGGGATCCGAAATGGGCAAAATGGCCTACGACCACGAAATGTAGCCTACGGCCACTGAGAGATGGTCTACGAGACCTCTCCCTCCCTTCGGGAAGAGAAAACAGAGAAAATAGGGCCTGGTTCGCAAACTGAGGCAAAGCACAAAAGAGTCCGGAAGTCCGGAGGCAAGGCTCGCAGCCGAGACTCTGAAACTTCTGAACGAGCACAATATGCAACATCACCGAGCGCTCAATCGGTGACGTCTGAGTCTTAAGGTCGGTCAAAAATTGGGTGTCTACAGCTGCTACCTCTCCAATTTCTGGAAATGGATTATTGTCGATCCCCATGGCTTTATCTGCTTTAGCTGGGAATTTTAAACTTCATTTCCGAATTTGTTTTTGGATCCTGTCTCGAAAAAGAATACAGTTTTTAGTCGAGTGAGATCAAGAATTATGCCATTTACAATACAGTTTTCCTTTAAGTTCATCTAGAGATGGAATTTTGACACCTTTTGCTAAGTTAAGGAAGTTGGCCGCAAGCAAATGATAAAAAATGTCATATGCCTTAGTTAAATCGAAAGAGTATTTCCTATGAAGGTCTTTCTTTTTAAACTGCTGGTCAATTATTGTATCCTTATGAATTAATGCCTCACAGATCACAGGTTCTTTCCCCACAATCTCTGCTGCATCAATCTCATAATTAGGATCTCTATAATATGTCTTGTACGATGCATTATTTCGATCTTGTTCTTCCTCTAGTAATGTTTCATACCTAGATACCTTATAAGTTAGTGCCACTAAGTCTTTGAACTCAGTCGAGTCAAACTTCTTTCGAAGCCTAAACTCTAAGCCATTTTGAGCCAATCTCACGAATTCTGGCTCTGGTAGGATGACCCCACATTTGTTTTGTGCTCTTTTAAATCTGGCAATAAACTGAGTAGCCTTCTCATCAGGCCTTTGACTTAATCTTGCCAAGTCTGCCATGGAAACCTCTGGCTCCGATTGGAAGAATTGGGCATAAAATGCCTCTTCCATTTGTTGCCAGGTTTGGATAGAGCCACGTGTAAAGTTAATATACCATACAAATGCTCCCCCAGTTAGAGTATTTGGGAATAATCTTAACTTCATATAGTCATTATTAGTGAATTCACCGCATTGAGCAGCAAACCTAGCAATATGCTCCACTGTTGACTAGTTTCCATTCCCATAAAAAAAGGCAAAATCTGGTATCCTGAAACCTCTTGGGTATTCATGTACCCTATCTACCCATTCTAGGTACGGTTTCCTGTACACAGGAGTCTGGACCCCCCGAGCCATCGGCCCACACATCTCTCTAACAATATTAGCAATTTGGTCCCTAGGGACCATATTTTGTGTCTGCTGAACCGCTACTGGAGGGACAAACACAGGATTTGGTGGACAACCTTGTGCTTGTGGTCCTCTTGGTCCATAAGGTGGTATATTTGGGACTGGTTGTTCCTGTGGTGCAGGTTACTGTTGGGGGTGTGGGTAACCCCTTTGAGCCTGTCCTGCGAAAGGATCTGCGAAAGGTGCCGGAACAGGTGTCGTGTCTTTTCCATTTGTAGGAAAACCTTCCAACCCCCCAGGTATAAATTCGAATAAGGGATTAGTGAACCCCCTCGTACCGGGTATGGCTTCAAACATGGGATTTGGAGCCATTCTTATGCCATTTTCTTGTACTGGGCCAGATCCACCAATTTGCATGGCTTCACTGTTAAGTACCGAGGCATTTTGACCTGCTATAGGCCTCGAAATAGGTTTGTACCAAGACTGAGGTGATGGTCTTTCATAGTTTTGATTATTAGTTTGATCATTAGAATGTCCATTAATTTGCATAGGCTGTTTATCTCTAGCCAATCTTTGCTGAGGGACATTTGAAACTTCCTCCATGTGTCTTGCATTTGTTAGTTAGTGGTTATTCATTCGATCCAAAAAGGATGTTGCCCACCTTTCCATCGTGTTCATTAACTACTGTCACATGGCATCTACTAGGCCACCCCATGGATTTATTGGCTGAGTAGATGGAACAGTGGATGGTCCAATTCCTTGGTCTCGTCTAATATTATGAACATGTGGTACTTGTTCTGAAGTGCTGGTCTGTTCGACTATAGGTTCTAAAAGAATTGGTGTCTCCATAGGATGTGTTATCACATTATCCTCTGGATTAGGTATTTCTACCTTTCCTTCTACGCCTTCTTCCAGGTGTTCATTTTCTCATTGTCTCCTACGTCTTGCCATTTCAATTAGTCCCACCGAGCGTGCCAAAAATATATGTTGGCTTTTTGGCTTTCGAAGGTTACTTTTGTAATTATGAGCGTGTCAGCAAGGATCAATCAGTCCTTACAGAAAATTAATTGCCAACCAATTATCAGACGATTGTGTTTTAGTTCTTTCAGCCTCAATGAAGAGGACTTTTACTGGTGGCTTGATTTAGGAGAATTAAGCAAATAACAATTAAATGAAGAACAATTGAAGCATTTCATTAAAATGAAAAACTTACAATGATCCAAACTCAGCCTCGTAGAGATTTACAGCAACAATCTACTTGAAACTACTCCTATGAACGAAGTGCAGTGCAGGAATTTTAAAGTACAGAAATGTAAAGAATAGGAAATGTAAAACTGGAAAGGAAATAAAGTAGAATAAGACTGGTTTTTTTGATCTGAGTCTGGGGCTTTTTTTGGGGGCCTTCTCTGCTATTTATACTTCTCAAGGATGACCATCGAACTGTATTTCCAACCGTCAAACTGCTCCTCCATGATCGCTGATCATGTTGTCTTATAATTAGCTCCACTATGCCATCACTTGCAGTTAGGCTTCTCTCCTAATTTTGAATTTGAATGTGAGTAACCGTTGAAGCCACATCACTTTGCATCTCTTTACTGATCCAATGCTACTCAGATCTCGTAATAACCAATACTAACTGCCACGTGTACGATCATGATCGAAGACTTGAATAGTTTTCCTGTATTACCCTTATTCTGCCACGCGTCGAATTGTAATTGGCTTATACAAAATATGTAACCAATAGCAGTGATTGTAATATTCTAAAATTTCAAACTTTCTTTCTTTGGATAAAGCATGCAGTGATTGTAATACTTTTTAAGTCACTGACTGTAATACTTTTTATTTTATTTTTTTTTGAGGAAGTGCACACATTGAATTATGTTGAAAATTTATAAAATTTTAAACTGCTAAACCGATTTATATCCATCCGCCAATCCGCTCAATCCACATCTGCCGAATTGGCAAACGGATGCGGATTAATTTTTTTTTAATCCGCCAATCTGACGGACGGATGGCGGATTGGAGGTTCCGTGGTCGTAATCGACCCGCGCCCATCCTTATCAAATGACTAGTTGGAAATAACGAAAAAGAAAATAGACAGTTTCTCAAATTATAGGAAAATGTTATGGTTTGTATATCCATCCTACTCTAAAACATGTAATTTTATCATAAAATTTTGTACCAGTAATCACAAAATGAGTAATCTCGTCATAAATTAGCGTAATAAAAAAAATATCGTAACAAAGTCACAAAATTTTGTAACATCAATCACAAAATTATAGACATTTTGGCTTGTTTTGGGAAGTAGATTAAAAATTGGTTTTTTTTTGCTTTTTTTAACTTTTAAAAAAAAAAACGTGTAAAAATATAGAGAGATAATATGATTTAAATAAAGCCAAAAAAAAGGACTTTTAGCCGAGTTGCCAAAACAGCCTTGTTACACCAATTTGTAACAAAGTTACATATTTTGTGATTGATATTATCAAATTTTATGTAAAAATTATATATTTTTGTGGTAGGTTGCATCTCTAACATTCTGTTTGGATGGAGGGGTTTGGTGAGAAAATAAAAGAATTGTGAGAATGGAAAACCTTTTAACATGTTTAAATGGTTAACTAGGTGAAAAATTGTGAGAGATAGTGAGAGAAAAAACTTTCACCAAAATTGTGTTTTGTTTATTACCAAAACTGATGAGATTTAGTGAGAAAAGAAAAGGATTTAATGAAACTTTTATTAAATACCAAAATTATCATATAGTAGAAGAATGTGGAAAAATAACTTAGTCGTGGAAAAATAACTTAGTGATTTAAAAGATTATTTTGGTAAAACTAAATAAAACATTTTTTTTTGATAAATTACAAATACATCCCTTGAGGTTTGTTTAAAACACGAATTGTCTCATGTGGTTTGGAAATTACAAATATCTCCCTATCAGAATTTGTATTTAATAAAATTAATTGAAAAAGTAAAATTTCTAACTGTTCACCTATACAATAATAAAATTATTTGAATTATTAATTGAAATAAAATTTTAACATTATTAAAAATTGTTAATTAACTTGATGATATATTAATAAAAGAACCTATTTGTTATGAAATTAGAAACTTTAAGGGGCATAATATAATTTCTAGAATCACATGGAATAATTTGTAATTTAAGTAAACCTCAGGGGATGTTTTTGTAATTTGCTCTTTTTTTTATTATAAATATTTTCTCTTATTTATTCTATCAAAATAAGATAGATGAGACATATTCTCTTATCTGTTTCTTTTTTTTCTTTTTTTCTTTTTTTTTTTTCAAAACATAATAGTGAGAAACAATAATTATTTCAAATTTTTTTCATCAATTACAATAATTTATTTTAGGGTAAATTATAATTTAACCCCTTGTGGTTTGCCTAAAACACACGGAGCCCTCTTATAATTTCATTTGTAACACTTAAACCCCTTATATTTCATAACAAAGTGTAATTTTTGATAGAACTGTTCGTTTAAACAAAACGTGTGTTGCACGACTATGAATGGTGAGTGGAGTAGTTTTTTCCACCCAAAAACATGTGACAAATGACCAAAACACCCTTATTGCCATATATATACACAGAATGGTGTAGTGCAGCAGAACATGGGTTACACTCTTGGACCATCACATAGGTTCTCTCTTCCTCATTATATAAATATGCAACAACATCACCTTCCATGCAAAACCACCACCATTACCTTTTATTTCTCCTCTTATCTCACTATCATCACCTTCCATGCAAAATCACAACCAACCAACATCACCACCATCATATTCTATGCAAAACTACAACTAACTTCTTATTCCATGCAAAACCACCACTCAAAATCACAACCACAACTTCTCTTATGAGACCCCTAAATTTTGTAAATCCTAGTAAGACCCTTACTTTTGAGTTATTATAATAAAGCCTTTAGTTCTCTGTTTATTCGCAAAATTAACCTTAGAACTGAAAATGTATCACGGATGAACCCATACAAACCCTAATTGATCTCGTTAACTTAGAAATCATTTCTAACACTCTAGAATTAATTATTTAACTCTCAAATTTTAGTAGCTTAAAATCCTAATTTTTTATTTTTATCATTTTCATTCGGTTGTGTGTCCTTTAATTCAAAGCAAGATCATTCGAACCAAATTATTTTTTTCTAACATTATTTTAATTAATACTACACTTGAAATAGATATTCTAATTAATTCCAAACCCACACATTTTATTTTAATTACATGTTGAGCCCAAATCATTCTTTATACATATAAAAGCACACGCCCAATATTATAATCCTTTTTTAAAATATCTACAATGTGTATATATATAAACAAATGAGAAAAGACCCTCAAATCTATATCACATGGCCAGCCACCCTAGCATATACACTTGTAGTGTACTTTTGGAAACAACATTGCATGATTCATGGAGGAAAATTTGACCTTGGTACCATAGTTCAAGGAAAGTTGTCTTGTACTTGTAACTATCTTGGTCTACTTAAGCCTAACCCTAGGTAGATCATGCCTTAATACATGATTAGGCTCCCTAATGATCCCTCATTATATTACATTCCAACTAAATACATCTCAATTTCATTCCGTTCCAACCAATGGGCATTTTGGACCTTTTACACCAATTTTATTATAAAAACACCACCACCTTCCACATGTTACACATCTCATACACTCACACACCTACACATTTAGTTGAGAGAAAGAAAGAAGAGGAAGAGAGTGAACTTTGGTAGTGGAGGAGAGGAAAAGAGGAGAAAATTGTGAAAACATTTCACTAGGCAATCAAGTAAGCCACAACACAACTCTCTCTTATTTTTCCTTTCAAATACATGCTCTTAGAAGTTTTAAACATTCATTTCAGATATGTTTTGATGGTACTTTTGTGTTAAAAATAGAAGGAGTTAAGCCTTGATTTTACCCTTCTTGTATTTCTCTTAATCGGTATAAGACTACATTTTTCTATATGAATCTCTCAAAATTTCCAAAGGCACACCTGCACCTTAAATTTCTGAATTTAATACATATTATTTATCATGTTTCCCAACTAACATCTATCTAATTTGAAATCATTTGTTACTGAAGATATATATTTGAGTTAGAAAGTTGGGCATAGTTGGTTTATTATCAGAAGAGAGGCACATGCACTCATCATAGTTGTTTCCATCTGGAACCACTCGTTCTGTTTTGTAAATGGCATCTGGGTTGTGTTCTGGCTATCTATTTTGATTTCCATAATTTCTTTGCAATGTTTGCTTTGCTCGAGTCTTTATATCTAAAGAAAGATCTAGAAATTGGGTACTCTGTGTTCTGATCTATTCCCCCTCATAATGTGTATTGATCAGGTGCAAGCTTGGATTTGAGGAACATATATCTCCATGGTAACAAATTGGAACTCAACCGGTACCTTGTACAGTGGTGAACACCAGCATTGTTGATTTTGACTTTACTAGCATTCTATTTGGATTGTATTTTTCTCATAAAAGAACTTTTTCCAAGTTTTTAGTTGTAATAACTTTCACATATGGCTCTAATTTTGAAACTCAAATGGAATGCTTGATTAAACTACAATCTTATACTGTCTGAATTCTTGTCATTGCTATTCCTAGAGTGCTTAACGTTATACTTTTATCTATTTATTTATTTTATTTTTTGGCGACGGAAACAAGATGGTCGCCAAAAATCATGTTAGTGTTCTTTTTTTTGTTTTTTGCGACGGCAAAATAGCGGTCGCTATAAGTAGTCTAGACAGTCACGAATAATTTGTGACTGTTGCTTTGCCGTTGCAAAAAGTATTTGCCACCTCCATATTTGCGATCCCCATTTGCCGTCACATGGGCCATCGCAAAAGGTTTTTTTGATTGTTTTTTATTATTTGCGACGGTTTATAGCGGTCGCAAAAAGTACTTTTTTTAGTAGTGTGGGAGAGGGCTTGCACACCATGCCCTTCATTGGTACTATTTTCTTCTGTCACAAAAAGGAAAAAAGAGAAAAGGCTACCTACTATTTTATGTCATTGCTTGGCTTCATACAAAGATTTAATAATGTATGTTCAAGTTTGTAAGGACTTTCTATAAGTTGTGGATCAAAATGACTTTGTTGAGTATTTCAGTCACTTTTACCAAGAGCTTATATGGTGGTGGTTTTGATTTTCTCAAACTCATATGAGTGTTGATGGTGCCTTTGAATGTTCATCTCTCTCTCTCTCTCTCTCTCTCTTTATGATTTCTTGCAAACAGGTATGAACTTTGAGATCTCGTCACCATATTAAATAGTACTGTAGAGCTTGTGGAGTAGCAGCGGCGCGTCGAGGGCGGGTAGGAAGAGCTCATCCTCTCAGTTCTTTTCTCTCTCTCTCTCTCTCTCTCTCTGTGTGTAATGCTTCGATATATATCAGATCTGCAGATGTTTTGAATTAAAGCTTTAGTTTTTTTTTTTTTTTTACTAACCAAAACGAGTCGTTTTGGTTAGTTTGATTTTGAGCCGTTGGATCTTCCACTTTAAGAGATCACTTCAGGAAGGCCACTCTGGAGGATCTTGATAAGTGTTTAGGAACTTGGGTTGGAAGGCTTTCTTAACTAAAATAGCTAAAAGCATCAGCATCATGCTTTTGAGATTATGCTAACAAGCCAACGTTTCAAATTAGTCCTTCAGGTAGTTATTACAAAATAAATTTTATCATTGCTACATTATCTCGCTTTATTAAGGTACTATTTATATGTTATATAATATTTTATTATTTATTTTTTAAGAGTGATCGAATATTTTGTGGAATGACCAACTGCTGAATTTTTTTTATTTTTTTTGAAAAATATGAAATAGAAGATTTTGGCTATGTTTGGTAAGGCTCGCGAACTATATTTCTACCCTCCTATTTGCGCTAGACGTTTGGATACAAATTTGAAAATACAATTCTACCACAGAGTTCAAAATGATATTCAAATTCCCATTTGGCACATTTCTCCCTCTATTCAATCTACACTGTGAAAAGCTTCCAAACATACATATTTTATCTCTCTTCAGTCGTCGTCATTTCTGAAAAGATTCATGTGCAAAGAAAATAAAAGCTGAAGATCAAAGCTCAAGATTCTTCACGGGTCTCGTCTTCTCTCTTTGAACTGAACTGTGAGCTTCAAATCGTTACCATGCCAGTGAACCTGCTTCCCATCCATAAATTCGCATCCACCAGCTCCTAGAAATCAACGGAGTTTCACTTTGTGTGTTGTGGAAGATTCACCCTCCGGGCAACGAAACAACGACAACAAAGAGGTAAGTAAATCACAAATTCGTCTGGAAATTATATATGGGTTATATATATCTCACTAATTTGCACCTTCATCCCCAAATTCATCCCCAAATTAATTTGTCTCAGGCCAAATACAGTTTAATCTCCCTATGTTGTTGCTGTTGTTGGTGTGGTGGCCTCGGATTAGAGGTTTCACCATGTTTGGGTCTCACTCTTTTTATTCTAGGCATGATTATAGAGTGAATGGTGGGTTTTGGAGGTGGGAAATTACAGTGTGAATGGTGGGTTTTGGAAGTAGGAAATTTCTTATGTGAGAGGTAAGGAAATGGAGTGAAAATGTAAGCAATAGGGAAACAAAATGGAAGAAGCTTCAACTGAGGGTTGGACTGAACTGAAACCGGTTGACCGGTCGGATAACCCGCCGGTTCACCTGCCGGTTGACTTGGAGGTTGACTGGTGGCAGTGGGGTTCTGTGAGTGATCTGTTTGGATGATCTGTGATGGCTCTGTTGGCTTCTCCTCACTGACCTTCAAATGTCAAAGCCTTGTAATTTACAACTCACTAAATTTTTAATCAATTTTTCCTCTGTGTTTGTCTTCGAAATGCCTTTGGTATAGGCTTTCTTAGAGCATCTCCAGCAAGGATAGTCAAAATAGCTATTCAAAATTTTACTTTATTATTTTAGCTAGTTATTTTTTTAATATACACTCCAACAAGGCTATCTACTTTAACTATCTTTTATTAAAATATTCTTATATTTTAGATATTTTCTATTAAAATATTCTTAAACCCAAAAGTTTGAATTAAAAAAGAATAAAAAAAATGAAGAGCTAGTGCACAGTACCTCGCCTCTCCCAGCGAGGTACTGTAGCAAAATGTAGAAAAATGTTAGTTTGGCTTTGCAATAGCTAGGCTGCTGGAGAAGAATTAATGATTATTGGCTTGCTATTTTAGAACTTTTGGTAAAATGGATAGGTTGCTGGAGATGCTCTTATAGACTCAATTTCAGTTGAAGAAATTCTTGACAGTAGGTGTAGGTGGTCGACGGTTTTAAGATTCATTTATCAATAATGGAGGTAGTTGAACATATGCATAGGTTTGGTTGTTTTGCTGAATGGTAATGAATGTTGATCAACTCACTTCGTAAAGCTTCACCAAGCCTTCGACTCATCTTCATCAATGAAGATGAGTTTCATCAATGACGGGCACTGTGCAGAAATTAATAAATCAAATAAAATTGAATTGTGTGTGATAAATTGCGTAGATGCTACTAAAAAGATATTCAATTTTTTTTTTTCACTCCTATATCATTTGTTAATATTTTTTGGCCATTTATTTGAACATAACAAAACAATAAACAACAAATTATTTGTGCCAATAATTATTAAAAATAAAAAAATATATTTTATCTGAAAAATATGAAAAGAAAAGTAATTCGAATCAAATACACAAATCAAAATTTGTTTGACATCAGTAATTGAATATTTATTTCAATTATAAAAAAAAAATTTCCTTTGTAATTTTTTCAATTAAAAAAAAATGATTAATGTAATTTTTTTTATAATTAACTTTTTAATTGAATTTTAAAAAGAGTTTGCTTATGAGTTTTGATCAGAATTTTCAATAGAGTATTGAGTAGTATGTTTGGTTATAAGTTATAACAATTTGAAATAAGTTTTTAAAACTATTTCCAAAACTCATAACCAAACAAATTTTCTTTTTTCACATGTCAGATCAAACATTCAAAACTCAATTCCACACTCAATTTAAAACTCTTTTCAAAACTCATAATTAAATAAATTTTCTATACTCAAATCATAATTCAAAAACTCACAAACTTAAAGTACAACTCAGTTCTCAAATTATATTTATAAAACTCTACCAAACGCTACATTTATCATTTATTATTAGTCATCTTGCCGAACATCGTGCCAGATCATCGGCTACAACACCATTATTTTATTTTTTATTTTTTATTTTTTTAGGAGTATGGCAACTTCTCTCAGAAGCTACTTTGGGCAAATTATTTGCATGATCTAGGAGATCATAAAAATAAAAATTTTATAAAATTAAAAAGTTTTTTGGGATGATTTTTGAATTTTTGAGTAAAAAAATAGAGAAAAAAATATGATTGTTTAGGATAACTTTTAAACTTTTTATAAAAAAAAATATATGTAATAAAATATTATAGATGCAAAGTACACTGATCTGCAATACTATGCTGGGGTATGCATTTCAATTTTTTTATTTTTTTTTATTTTTTATAATGGGAATTGGTGGCATGCATTGTGTCGTGGTATGGACTTGGGAAATATAGATGGGGCTTTTCCCAAATTAAGCCCCTACACTAATTTATTTCTCAAACTAAGTCTAGTTTGGCCGAATTTCCCAAATTAAGTTGAAACGTGTTTACAAAACACATTTTCAGCATTTTTGTGGCCTAGACAGACAAAATAAATAAATTCATGAAAGCGTGTTTAGAAAACGCGCTTTCAATTAAGGTCGCGCGGTTACAAATTGTGCGTTTACTAATTATCGCGTCAATTAATAAAACGCAATTAAAAAACGTGCATCATGAAAACGTGTTTTGAAAACACGCTTTCAATAAAATAAAATAAAAAACTTAATTTTACACTCACATCAGACACGCTCACACTCACTCTTTTTTTTTTCTCTCTCTCTCTCTCTCTCACACACTTACACCCACATCACTCCACTCTCTCTCTTTCACACACATCCACACACACTTATAATAAATAAATAAAAATAAAAATAATTAATTTTATTGATTATATTTATTTTAATAAAACATATATAATTTTTAATATATATAAATTTTATTTTTATAAAATTAATACCAATAAAAAGATATCAATCATATTTTTAAAATGAGACCAATATTAAATATATATAATAATAAATAATAATTACTCTGTTTGGTTTGGTTATATTTTTTAAATATGCTTTTTTTAAATTTTTAGTCTCATTTTAAAGATAATCAAACCAAATAGAATGATTGTTATTTTTTATAGACTAATATCAAATATATGTAACAATAATTTATAATAATACATAATAATCAAATCAAACAGAGTGATTTGATTATTATAGCCCATGCTTTTCACATGAACTGGCCTAGCGAATTTCCATGACTATGCCATTTTCAAAACGTTATTCCCACTCTAGAGTGGGTGTCTATCTTTATTCCCATTCTTGGGTGAAACGGCTTTTCCAGTGCCCTTTTTGTTGAATAAAAAAGGATTAATTTTTTTTTGCATAAAACCGGCTTTTGAGAAGCCGTTTTTACTTAAGTTGTAATTATTTCTCGTTAATTTAAAACGGTTTTGCTAAACCCGTTTTGTGCCAAATATTTTTTGTTTTTAAATTCTTAATTTTGAAGATAAATATTTATACTAAAAATATATTTCAAACATAAAACAGTTATAGGAAAACCGTTTTACAATACGGCTTTAGCAAAGCCGTTTTAAAAAAAAATGTTTGTTTTTTTGGTTTGTTAGTGTTGGTTTTGGTTGAATACACGTTTTTGCTCTACTCTGCAGTCGAACACACACAGACGAAGCTGAAGAGAGAGGAAGAGAGACGAAGAGAGTGCACAGCAGAGGAGGGTAATCACTTTTTTGGTTATCACTATTGAACAGATGAATGAGTTCAGAGATCTTGTTTGTTCCCTTAAATATTTGTTGCCAAGAAATATTTAAATAAAACTTCACACAGCATATACAAAGTATCTAATTTGCTAATTACTACTACGAACAGGGAAACAAAATAAAGGTATGACTATAATACTTATAACATTTCAGAACGACGTAGCTAGTTCAAACATAAGTATCTCACAAAAATAATTTGTGAAAACATTCAACATAACACAGTACATAAAATAAAGCGACGAGTACAATACTTAACAGTTACATAGACAAATATTAGACAAACCTTTCACAAACTCATTGCTGGAAGAGTTATTTTAACACACACAATACATAATTATGGATAACAACATATAATTTAGTAGACAAATAGACGCCTAATCCTCGCTCAAATCGGCAATCTTAGAGTCTGAACAATTTGAGAACTCATATAGATAGTTTCATATCACGGGCTAACCTATGACGCATTTGAGAAATCTCATGTCGAAGTCTTTTACATAATCGATCAACATTATCTGGATCTTCCTTTTGGATCTCAACTAAACGTGCTTTCAGCACCTTCAGTCGATTTTCCCGACATAATCTTTCCATTTGCACTCGCTCTATAAATAGTGCGGGCCACTTTAGAAGTATAGCGTCGGCTAAACCATATCCTGTTTGATTATCAGATGGATCCTCCACGAAACCACATGGATCTTGATAGTACTTGGGCATGATAAAATCTTGCTACCCAAACCTATCATGATAAGCACAAGAGGCATCTAACAAAACAAATGGTGTTTCATCTTTAGCATCGCCACTTCCCTATCTCGTTCCTCTTCCTCGGCGTGAACTCTCACCTTTTTCGAAGTTCCTACCCCTGCAAGTCCGCTTCCATTTCCTCTTCCTCATCATGAACTCTCACCTCTGCGATTCTTACCTCGTGCCGTGAATCTATACTCCATTTGATTTTTTCTCAATAAATGAACGATAGTTTCCTAGGGCGAACTGAGTGAAAAAGTTGTGTGTTTACCATCACTCCTTCAGTCCTTTATATAGTTGTTTGTTAACACTATTGCCATGCGGTCAGATTAATGTGACTTAGATAAGTTTTGAAAAGTGAGGAAAAAACAAAGCATCTAAGTCGCGTTGCACAAAGTCACATGCCATTAAAAGCCCACATATACCAATACATCTTTATGAGTTGTCATTGCAAGGAATAAACAGTCAATGCTAAACACGCTCCACACAATCAGTATTTCAATCGTCACTTGAAAGTGACTACTCACTTTTTCAAAAAAGACCAATTATCTGTACGCTATTTACTGTGGCCATGTGAACTTGGCCATTTCATTGAGTACTTTAATTTATTACGTTTGTTAAAGTCACTGCATCATTGAGAAATGTTGGACATATCACTGCGACGACTTTGACGAGACTACTCACTGCATGAAAAAAGCAGGAAGTCGTACCATAGCCATTGTGCCCATGTGAACTTCAGCAATTCATAACAAGATTAGGGGGGTGTCAGAACAAAACAACAAAACAATTAGACCCTTTGTGTTTAAAAAGCCACCCTATGTAGCTTCAAATAGATTGATAAATCTTGAAGAGAAAATATTATAGAGTTGGAATGTATTGAAGATTAATTTGTAGTAGAGTACTTATAGATGGGTTTATGGATATATAGAACTTGAAAGTGTTAGCCTAGTATCCAGACAAGAACAACACCAACTTAAATCAACACATAGTTAACTAAAAATTTGAGAGAAATCATTAAAAAATAGTTCAAAGAGATTTTAAGAGTAGTTAATACAGCAACAATTTGAGAAAATCAAGGAAGTGGAACAAGTTAAAAGATATCTACCGAACCGAAGAATCCAAACTCCATCATGTATATCTAAATAAGCTCACAATACTTATAAAAGATAGAGAAATGAAATTAAATTGGTTAAATTTCTCGAATTAAATTAAATTAAATATGTAAGGTGAAAAGTGAAATTAAATATATTGTCAAGGCAAAATAAATTGAATTAAATTTGTAAACAGAAAAGTGAAATTAAATTTCTAAGCGGATTTGAACTTTGCTTAAAACCTTCAGATATGCACTGAGTAGTCAATGGAAGTCGCAGTGACATCTCCTATAAAGTTAATGCATAGTTGTTTAGGTCATAAAGGTTGACGTGACAACTTTTTTACAATAATTTTAAATATATAGCTACCATGTGAACCTCCTGAAGTATGACAAGTCATTGTCGGCATGTGAGTTTAGGGTTTATAAGACATGAATACTCCATCTCCATTTTGAATTTGTGCATGTTGTAACAACTGTGCATATGTGGTATAAATATCACATCATACCACAACAAAAGTTTTATAGATATATCGAGAGATATCATCATAAGATATACGGTGGTTGATCTATATTCAGCAATGGGTCGCCATTGGGTTGCAGATGGAGATGAATTTCAATACCCATTAAATCCAAATTTGTGTTACTCACATGCTGCCGTCAATACCACGAGAGCTGAGTGGGAATTTCGCATAACTCGAGCAAGCGTTCTCGTTGAGCTATGTTGTGAAGTTAATATTAAATTTCCTCGGTGGCACTAATTGACACTCCACAGCTATTGCAAAGGGCATTGTATTGTATCCGTGACGAAGTTAATCGCATGACCCAATGTTTGCAAAGGTCCGAACTAATGAAGACCGCAAATGAGTGTGCCGAAGATGGGTTAATGGATGATGCGCACTAGTACTTCACCTAGAGCATGGATGCTATGTATAAATCTGACATTCAGATGTCAGATGATGATGATAATGAATGAAATTGTTTAGATGAATGACCAAACATTTCTCTTGTAATGGCTTTCTAATGCTTATCCACGACTTATCAATGAAGGGAGAAATTTCAATATTTTTTGAATAGTTCTTGTAATTCTACAAATAACAATTACCTTTGTTTTCTTTTCATTATTGTTATTTTGAAGAACACTAATTAATCTACGCTTTCATGATTTTATACATTATTGAAGTGGAATATGATGATGATACTGAATGAACTTGGTTGCATGTATGACCAAACGTTTTCATTCATTGTAATGGCTTTGCAATGCTTATACATGAGTTATCAATAGGAAGAGAAATCCGTAACGAATCTTGACATGTGTACTTATAAATGTAGTGATTTCATAAACTTCAGCTTCATATAACAAATAATTGAAATACATCCATAACCTAGATCAACAACAATATTGTCTTACACCCTAATAACGAAGATACAACACAACATACAAACATATATGAAAGATAAAGGTGTTTGATTTCTCATTCTTCATCTGACATGTAGTAGTCAGAGAGATATTTTTCATTGTTTAAGACATTATTTCGCTCAATCATTGGCAATTCTCTGTTGCTTGCTTCAACCATTTCGGTGGCTAGTTGAAGCATGAAATATCGACATCTCTGCATCAACATTCTGTTATTCTCCTTCTTAATTCTGCTAATTTCTTTTTCATAGTCACCCACATTTCGTCTAGCCATGGTTAATGAATGACGATGAGGTACCGGTGCCCCAAAGTTACATAGATCATTAAACAATTGTTCTTGCTCTGTTACCCTGAATGCCCATTCTGCTCGGATACCAGCATAATAATTCTTCAGACTTGAGTACTTTTCGCTCTTATAGTCATAAGTAAATGGAGGTAGTAGCCACACTTTTAGATTTCTTTGACGGCGTGAACTTCCTGCACCTCTTAAAGACATTGTTCATAACAAAATAATAATAATAATAATAATAATTGTAGATATATTACTATTGTTATGACTTGAACAAACATCATACTTGGGGTAGCGCTATTTATAGACATGCAAAAGAGATGACATGGTTACGATAATTGAGATGTGGGGGCACTGTGGAAGAAGTGATACCTGTGATATTATTTTGTCTTATTCATTTCATGCAACCCTGAGTAATATGTTGCCCATGATTGTGTAGTTTATATACTCGTGATGCAGTCACTTTGGTAAACTTAGTAAAGAATCGAATTCATTATAGTTGCCTTTCTGACACCCCTCATCCCACTATGAGAAGCTCAAGTAACATGGCTTGTTTTAGTGTCACAGTGAGTAGTCGCATCGAACATGCACTTGCAGACCAAAATTACAATTTCATAAAGTTAGAAACGGAAGCACAAAATGAACAGACGTGGTTGTTAAATAAAATTATAATTGTTGGTCGTCTTTTTCAAAATGCAATCCCTTCATATTCGAGCAGTGAGTTGTCAAATTAATCAATAATGCAGTGACTGTGTGAAATAAATTCATCCCGTTATGAAAGCATCAAGTTTACATGGCCACAGTAAACTTTTTTCTGATGCTTGTTTTTTTAATACACTAAGTAGTCACTTCGAACTGACGATTTCAGTACAAATTGGTGTTTTCAAAAAATTATAAATTAAATCATAAAATGAAACATAGGCTTTAATTTTCTTTGTTTTAAAGCAATATTGTTCATAAACAACTATGAAACAGAGTGCAGGTAAATACACAACCTTACAACTCACTTCGACCTACAAAACTATCGTTGATTTTTTCACCAAAACAATGTTCAAAACAAAACAAAACAAAATAGTTGCCTTTATGAAGCTTGTCATCCCACTACAAAACAAAATAATAAAATGGCCATCTGATATCTAAAGAAGATTGGCACTGCAGCCTATATTTTATCTTATGTTCACTATACGAAACTTCACAGTCATCCCCTTTTCTCCTCTTTGCATTTTCTTCTTCTTTTTTTATTGGATAAATTACACTTACCTCCCTTGAGGTTTTTGACAAATACAGAAATCTCTCCTGTAATTTTAATAATTACAGAAATCTCCCCTATTTTAACTGACAATATCAAGATTCTCTTATTTTTTGACTGTTGTTCACCCAACTAACCGAAGCTGCTAATGTCATCAAAAATGAATTCTGAAATGCCCAAAATACCCTTAAGTGTCTCGAAATGCCCATGAGCTAAGTTACATGAGATAAAACCCAATTTATTTTCTCTAACTCACACAGCACTGTGAAACACACCCACAGCCAAAAAAATAAATAAATAAAACACAGTGTATTATGTCCATGTCAGCACCACCACCACAGCCACTGACCACCTCCAATGACTTTTCCTATGAACTTTTCAGAGCCAGCGAGTTTTTCAATGTTGATGAACTTTTTGATGACTGGTGGTGGAATAAAATTGAAAAGAAAAATCTTCAAAACAATAATTTATTCTTCTCACTAAATAATTTCATTTAACATGTCCTTATTTCTAAAAAACATATTAAATCTTGGACTAAATAACATAGGCCCTCATAGGTGTAGACTTTTCACCAATTACCCTTTTTTTGTATATTAATTAAAACTAAATGGATGTTATTTTATATTTTTGTATATTAAAAATGGCTTCTATTTTTAGTTATAATTTTTTTTTATAGACTTCTATTCTTGACCCCTAAAGATGGAATACTGGCTTCATTCCTAATTACAGAGAAGCTCAATTCTCTTTCGCAAATAAATAATTTCTTTTTCATGATTGAACTTCCATTAATTAAGAACCTGTTCATAGTACCAGATGAACCTGTTCTGCAAGCTTGTAACCTAGTTGACATGTGGATAGAAGAGATAATTGGGGGTTAAGGCCTACGGTGTCGAAACCAAGTGGTTGGTTCAATTGGGGAGCTCATACAGTCCAGTAAGAAGATGTAGAACATGTACCTCAGTCAAAAACTTCTGTTGCTTAGGGTCCTTCCAATACTGAGGGAAGTAAAGTTGAAATACAATCTCAAACCAGGCATGAAAATGAGTCACCCACTAATATATGGAGTTCTAATAAAAATAGTGAGTCCAATGGTGGCAACGAGTAGGTTGTTGACAAAAATCAGATTTTGGGAAACGACATAACATCGAAGGCAAATGGCTAAGGGTCCAGTAGAGGGGGTTGGGGTTCTTCGAGTGAGAAGGGCCAAAGTAAAGTTGAATTACAGTCGCAGACAGGATGGCAGAAAGATTCACCAAGCGATTCCTGGAAGAAGTCGAGTAAGAATGATGACCACAGTGATGATGGGAAGAAAGGAATAAGGGGTTGGCAAGAAACAGAATTTGGGAGCTGGAGAAACAATCTCATTTGCAATTGGGGGGTTAATGTAGTTCAGACAAATGAGGTCCCTTCTTCATGGGCGCAGAAAACAGAACAGGTAACTCAGTCAAGAGTTTCCCTTAATTGGGGCTCTTCAAATAGTAATGGTTTGGGTAAAGAATTTCAATCCCTTAATTGAGCCACCATTCGATTCCAAGAAGTCCAATGAAGATGACGACTATGGTAACCAAGGGGGGTGTAGACACCCCATTTTTGACCGCCCTTAAGACTTGGGCGCTACTGATGGTTTACTCGGTGATGAAGGTGTGCAGGGCAAAGGTTCAGTTTCTTCAGCAAGGAGAGAGTCAAATCTCAACTTCATACCCCTTTTGGACCAAAACAATCTTGATCGAAAGATTTTAGACCTTGAAACCCTCTCTTTCAAAATGTTTTGAAAATAAAGTTCCTATGATGTTCCGACACTCACATTTCGTTAAATGTTGCGCTTTTCGGTAAACCGAGCAAGGATGAAGTGGAAATGAATGAAAAAGAGTTGAAATCTTTGAAAAATCTTTCAAAACACCTTGTTTAGGGGTTTGGAGTTGAGGAAAATTGGAGAAGAGAGAAGAAACCAAGTTGAAGAAGAAGGTGGGTTTGAATCGCTAAGAGAGAAAGCCGAGCGGTCCTCGCTAAATCACGCCTCTCTATCTATACACTTAGATTTTAGCTATGAGGCCACCACCGTTGGAAATCTTGCTTCTGGGGCTTCATTTTTCACTCAAGAATCTCCTAAAGTCAAGTCCGGACGGGGGAGATATGGTTGGTTGAAGTAGGGCATCAATCCGGTTAGACCGAATCTGCGCGGCTTCACCAAAACATGCATAACTTTTTGTACAGTTGGAATTTTGATACAAGGTTGGTGCCATTGGAAAGCTAACTTTTGGGGCTTCATTTTGGACACTAGTCGACCACTTTTTGGCCTTGGAGACCACCCTCCGACCACCTTTCTTTCCGGCCGACCACAAAAAGTAGCTGGCCGACCACCTGACCCTTTTGACCTGGTCGGCCGACCAGGGCAAGTGGTCGGCTGACCCCCTGAACTGGTCGGCCTGCCTCCCTCAGTTTTGTCTCTGTGAGTTGATTCCAGCTGTGCCAGCTGGAAGGCACAGATTGGATCCTCCATACACGTGTATGGAGGATGTTTGCCCTTGGTTTGAAGCTTCTTTGAGAAGCTTTAGACTTGTTTGTCTATAAAGGGAGGCCTCCCCTTCCTTGTAGAGGGTGGAGATTTTGTTGGAAGGAAAATTATATATCTCTCTTTGTATCTCTCCCTTTGAGCCCTAAAGTGTGAAGTTCTTGACCCTTTTGCATACAACTCCATAGCTTAACCCTTCCACCATTGGTCTAAGCTTCTTGGAGGCCATTTTCAGAGGTAAAAGGTTGAGTTTTGGTCCAGAGGTTGCTGGTCTTCTTGAGCTTCAAGGGTAACACTCATTCTCCTTTTTTAAGCTTTATTTTGCTCCATCTTTTAGCCATACTTGCAAGCATATTTGGGCTTTGTCATAAACTGAAAAAAGTCTTATTTTGAGGTCCTTTACATGTTTGTTTAAGGTCATTTTTATGTTGGGGGTCATCTACCCCCTTGCATGCTTGTTTTCACCTTGTTTTGAGCCATGCACCTAGACCTTTGCATTGAACTTTGTTTGGCCTTCTAGCCATTGAAATCTAGTGGATTTTCAGTGGCTAGCATACTATTTTGAGAGCCAAAATCAGAGAGGGGTGACCCTCTCACCCCTTGTTTTGTTTTCTAGCATATTTGGCCTAACAAGCGAGCCCATGTGTGCATGCTTCCTAGTCTCATTTCAGGCCCTTTTCAGTGAGTTTTAGGGCCTGCATAACCTCTGTACAGAGGTGGTTTTGTCATATTGGGTGTCCCTCTTGCATGTGTAGAACAACCCTCTTTATGGCCTATCAAAGGAGCATCTCGTTCTTGCATGCATAGACCATGTTTCAGTGAGTTTTTGGGCTTTATTTGGCATGTCATACCTCTAAATTTTGCTGGTTTAGTGGCCTCTTGAATGCTTAATATACTTGTAGTGTAAACCCTCTTCACTAGCTTGTATTGCATGTTGTCTTGGCCCTTGATTCTAGCACTTTTTGGCCATACCTTAAACTGATTTTGTGCATGTTTTGGACTGCCTTAGCTCTATTTTTGTGCCTCATGGTCGAATGATGCATGGTTATAGTTCAATATCCATGCCTAGCCTTGAGTTTTGTAGCCTCTTGTATGCTTGAATAGAGGTGTTTGCATGTCTTGGCATCATTGTGCATGTTATTTTAGACCTCATACTTGTGCCATGTTCCCATGTTTTCCACTCCTTAAATGCATTTGAGAGTCGTACTTGTATGCCTCGTTTTTGGACCATTGCATGAGCTTCATTTCCATGCCTTTGAGCCATCATTTGAGGCCATTTTCTCCTTGTCTTGGACCTGCCTAGGGTCTGTTTAGGGCTGGTTTTTCCATTTGAGCATCGTTTTGCATACCTCTAGTGTAATCCACTTCACTAGTTTCGGTATTTGGGCCACCTAGCATGCATTATGTGAGGTGTTTGCATGATTCAGGACCCTTTCATATGTCATTTCAGAGCTGGAAAATGTGTTGTTGTATGCTATATTACATGTTTGCCATGCCTTGGTAGAGGTGCACTTGGTGCCTTAGTTTTGGTCCCTTGCATTTAGGTATGTTTGCATGAGTGTTGTTGCTTCATTTCATCATGTTTGGCCACTGATTTGAGTGTGGCTGAGGTTCACTCATATTGGTTTAAGTCCATCTTGCATTGTGTATGACATATTATGTCATGTGCATTGAGTATGCCATTGATAGTTCATAGCATTGCGCATGCTAGTTGCACCTTTGCATATCACTCCTTGCATGTTTGCGTGTCTTAGTTGCATTTCGTATAGGATTGCATGCTAGTTGTTGCATTGTGTTTGCATGCCATGCCATTCTAGTTGTTGCATAGTGTTTGGAGTAGGGTTTAGTCCAAACACGAGAAACGAGGGACGTTTCGTACTCAAAATGACGAAACGTGCTTCAATTCCCGGGCGCCGACACTCTTGACTATCCATGATAGAGTTGTTGGCTTTAGGTGTCCATTTGTGCATTCATTTCACATTGAGTCGTGCAATTCGACTGCTCGGCCATTATGCATCGAGATGCGTGATTGGTGGCACGAGGGTCAAGGACTACACTCCCTAGAGCTCATGCAATGACGGGGAGAGTGATTATGCATACATATGTTGAAAATACTTTGCCATGCCCCTTTCTTGCTCTCTGTTGCAGCAAACCGGAAGCCAGCAGCAAAAACTGGTCAGCAGCATCCCTACAAGTTCCCATGGAGTTATGTATAGTGTTCCGGGGTCAATTGTAAACAGAGACAAATCGGGGCATCGCGATGGATTTCCCGACAAGGTGACTTGAGCATGCATGCATCTTTCATCATTCCGAACAGAGCTGAAGCAGTCTACTTCATGTAGCATTGCATGCTAGTTTACTCACTTTCTTAGTTAATTTGTTAATTAGCTAGTGTTGTGTAATAATTAGTTATTCATCTTGGTTGTGTAATATTTATTCGGACCCTCTGCGAGAGGGCAATGTTGTAATAAGTGTGCGTGTGTGATGTATCTCTTCCAACCCCACGTCTTTCTCCCTTTTATTTACTAGCTTATGATGGCTAGTTTTAGGGCACGTTTCAAATTAGCATCTATATGTTCGTATGTTTGCATTCATTCATTTGTATTGCATGCATCGGGCTCGGCGCATCATACTAACTGCATTGTATTTCAATTCCAAGTTGAATACATGTTATCTGTTGCATTCCATATGCCATGTTTAGAATAGCCGAGCCTATCTTAATTGCATTTTTGCATGTGTTGCATTAGGCATTTCAGCATAGTTAGAATTCATGCATGTTTTCTAATTAGCTTCTTTATTTGGCTTGGAGTACTCGATAAGTACTTATGTTTTAGCATCCTTGCATGCGTGTGAATGACTGCCATGATAGCATACTTACCATGAGGCTATGTGCTTATGTGATATAACTGCTTGAATGCTTGTGGGTGAAGGTTGGGTTGCTTGAGTTGGAATGATTCGTCGAAACCCGTGTTTTAGCCTACTTGCGAGTAGCAAACTTCAATCCATTTTCAAAACAAACGGATATGCAATGTTTTGTTCCAACTTAGGCAATCCAGTCTATACTTGTATGCTGTGCGCATCACATAGTAATTCAAGGCTAATAACCGGAATAAGAGCTCATATTGTTTTCAAAACTCGATATCATGGTTAGTAGAGGCCGATCTTTGATCGGGCGAGTGGGGGTGCTCACGAAGTGACCTTCCCCAATCGTACCCAAGTTCCCGAGCCGAGGCAACTTTGGTGATGATGGACACGTGGCTTTAGGCAACGAGTCAGGGTTTCCTAAATTCCCCCCAAAATAAAATATTTAGGTGGCGACTCTGTATCTGGCAAAGCAGTCCATGTTTGGCACTTCTTCCAAAAAATCTGTTTTCAAAAACGATTTGCCGGATTTGGACTCTTTGATGATTCATTGGTCTTGCATTGCACTCTGCGAGATTGGATACAGGGCCGTGACATTGAGTCCGAACTGTAGTAAACCCAATGAACAAAACGGGATTCCCTCCCGGGACGTTCGGGGACGTCTACAGGGGGGTTTGGGGGACTGATAAAGTTTAGACAGATAAAGTGGGCACAATAAAGCAATAAGAGTCGCCATTCAATTCTTGGAACTCAAGCATTGATGGGGGGGTTCACAACAACACAACATTTGGGGGCTGACAACATAATCTCAAACGCAAGTGGGTGGTCCACTGACACTGCAGTTCTGTGAAAGAATGGGTGCTTCATACAAACTAAAATTTGGGGTTGAAAAAAAAAGATAATCACTTTCTTTAACCAATTCTTTCTCCTACCCTGTAGCCCTAGCCGTTATACATTAAACTCGTCCAAGTTATTCAATATTATTGTATTATTTTTGTATAGTCCTCTATTGACTCAAAATATATTAGTTAATAACTATGTATTCACTTTTTGCGAGTCATTTAGTCATATTGTTTGACTCATTGTGACATTATGATTTGAATATTTGAAGTATTTAGGAAAGCCTCAGAATAAGTAAGAATCAAAAATTGTAAAATTTTATTTTAGAATAAATAAATATAGCACATTTACATCCTTTGTACAAGTTTGATTTACAAAAACTATAAAAAAAAAATAAATAAATAAAAATACTATACATTCTGTATCACACCATCTAATGCTCTAACTTGCCCCTAGTCCCACAACCCCGACCGTGGACCTCCCTCCTCGGTCTCTTGCTATAGACTTTCTGAATATGTCGCTTCCCCAATCGCAAATGCGGATCTTATGGCACTCACTCCCCTGTATGTGGCCTCCAGCGACTGCCTGTGGAGCCTATGACTGTGACTCTCTCTCTCCTGCATGTGCTGCCTCTGATCCTCCCTTTGGCACAACATCGGATACTGCTATGAGCTGTGAAACTCTCTCATCTGGTGCAACTGTATCACGATCTGTAGTTGGACCTCGACCTTTGCCTCTGTCTGCACCCCAACCTCAGCCGCGACATCCGCCACGACCATAACCTCAGCCGCTTCCTCTTGCTCTGGGGGGAACCTCCATATAGACCTCATCCTGAGCTTGGGAGATGTCAATGAGAACTGCATCATGTGTAGTTGTGGTCACGGTCGAACTATTCCCCACAAAAATAGGTGTATGTAATGTGGAAATATGTGATGTAGATGTATCAACTCCAACACTACACACACCTGAACTGTGTGGTGGTGGTAACTAGGTGGGTGGGGTAATAGCCTCATGCATGTATTGGGGAGGTGTCCAATCAGGGTCTGCTACATAGGGTCTGGGAGTATGTTGTGTAGGATGTACATGGAGGGAATATGGAGATATGTATGAGGTAGCATGCGATGGGGTCACTAATGTCGAAGGACCTAATGTGGTAGGCGCTGAAGTGGAAGGCACTGACATGTCTGGAGCAGCTGCTGCACTCTGTACGTCGTAGTGGCCAAAATGTAGACGATCCCCCCGATGTGCATGCTGGATCGCCTCATATAATAAGTCTCGGATCTCTCCAATGGCCTGCAAGGCATGCTGTCCATCACGTCTTAATAGAGTGTCCTCTGCCAAGTGATATGACCTCCCAGCTCGAACCACTTGAACAAAAATTCGGATGTATTAGGCTACAATTGACTGAAAGTAAATCAATTATAATCCTAATAATTATCTGACACATACTATGATACTTACTAATGCCTCAAAGAGAAGGCCCAACTCCCTGATATTCGGACTCTTACAGGTGGCTCGGATTACCAACTAGTAGACGTGTATGTCGCCGATACCATAACATGTAAGGATCGGACGACGGGAGTACTTCATCGCTCCGGTCAGCCTGTACGATCGTGTCCCGACAGGTATCCCATTGCTGTATATACCGCATGTAAAACTGACTCCAGTCAGTGGAAATTTAGCTATGCTTATCAGTGAAATGCAACCGCCAGTCAGTGTCGAATTGGTCCTACACGGACTGGACTCGACCAAACTGTCTGAGGACACGATCAGGGAGATGCCAGTTAACCTTGTCAAAACAAATAAGTGGCACTCTCGCCATCCATATCTCCCGGCCTAGTCGGCAGTAGTCTAGCAGCATACTGAGGACCCCAACATACGGCTACCATATGAACTACAACAACGACAAGTATATTAAAATTCGCTCGTGAACTCAAAACATATACAATGAACCAGACATTCAATGCAATAAATTTCAAACCTCGCCCTCGATCAACTGGTCGAACTGGTCTCTATAAACGACGACTACATGGGTCGATATGACCTCGGGGCAGAAGTCAACCCTCTATCGGCTGCCTCGAGGTCCGGGTGGCAACTGTTGCTCTCCTTCCCCCATAGGAAGCTCCCCAAGCGCAACCACTTGCCACCTAGATGGGGCAATGTGAATGAATCTCTCCCACACCCAAATTTGCAATAGTTTGGACCCAATTACAATACTGATATATGTCATACAACATGAATTGACATGTACTAAAATTCTTACTAACCTGTAGTAATACAAGTGGTCTTTCGATCTCTTTCGTACCTACCTGAGCCGCTCAACACAGCATCCTGTACAAGCATGCCAAAGCCGCGCCACCCCAACTGTACTCGTCGATTTCGTCAATGTCTCTCAGCAGTGGCAAGTATATAAGCTTGATCAAGTTTTATGACTTATCAAGGAGAAGTACCCCCCCAATAAGCCGTAGAATATGTGCTCGGGCATACTGCCGTACCAACTCATCTGTCGCCTGCTCTGGAAGAGAACCAAAATACTCGGCTAGCCACCTCACCCTCAGTTTACCTGTCTTTAAGTCTACAGGTGTAAGTGTTATTCCCAATAGCTCACCACATAGCGCTATCCACTGGTCTCTCGTAAATGTTAGGTCAATACCAGTAACTGCTCAGCCATCAATCCGTAGACCATATAGGACAGACACGTTCTGCAATGTCACTGTGGCCTCTCCTATTGGAAAATGGAATGTATGCGTCTCCGTACCCCACCTCTCAGCCAGAGCAGTGATCAGTGAGTGGTCTAGTCTAATAGGACCGATATGGTACACACCATAGAATCCTGCGCGTAGTATATACTGAAGGACTCTATGGTCCAACGGATGCTTCCATAGGCCAGAATCTACCCGGCGGCATGTCAACGCTGCCTGTGCCTCCTCCTGTATAATAGAATGACTAGTTTAAATAATAGTATTATTACGTAAGATAGAACAAAATGAAGGGTATTTTAATTGTAAGCGTAAAGTCCAACAAACATTGCATACCTGATGCGCTCATATACTGTCAGCCCAATGTGGATGAATGAGAAGTGGGACCTCCTCAAGTAGATGTGCCATGAAGACTGTTCAAGTGAAATACTAGATCATAACAATAAATCTCTCATTTAATCATAACAATAAAACTCTAATTATTTCATAAATTACGATTTTTAAAAGGAAAGTATGCTCAGCTATTTCAAAATTTAAATTTGTGTGATATTATATATGGAAGCAATTCACTAAAATCTAATGATTTTTTATTTTAAAAAAGTTTATTGGTTAACTCTAATTTAACTATAACAATTAAACTCTAATTATTCCATAAATTACGACTTCTAAAAGAAAAATATGCTCAGTTATTTTAAAATTATAAATTTGTGTGCCATTAATATGGAAGCAATTCACTAAAATCTAATTATAATCATAAAAAAAAACTCTACTTATTCAATAATTTATGATTTTTAAATATATATATATATATTTCTATTTTAAGATTTAAAATTATGTGTCATTAAATATGATAAACAATTCAACAGAATCTCAAAATTTATAAAAACCTTTCAAATGGTTACGTTATCTATGCTATAACTAATATAGAAATCTTTTTCAAAATTATTTTAGGGCCTAAGTTACATAAGCGTAATAATGACCATGAACATAGTGCAGTAACATGTGGATAGTTTTCCTACATAAATATTTGCCAAAATTTTGAATGAGAAAATTTTGTTTAAAAAATAGGTTGATGATTAGATTTATAGCATATTTGACAAAACTTAATTATTGATTTTGTAATGCTAAAAGTTTCAATAAAGTATAAATTTTTTAAATTACATAAATTTATTCATAAATTTTAAATGTGAAAAATGCTTGGAGTATTTGAAAATATTAAATTTTCAAATGGTAGAAGAACTATTTGATTAAGTATAGAATTTTTTAATAAACATTTTCAATAAAATACACAATAAAAAACTTAGGCCTATATGCTAGAGTTAAATTGTTTTACATGCATATTCAGTTCAATTTATTTGTTTAGTATATTAGTTGTAAATTTTTTTTAATATAAAACAATTAAAATATATAAAAAATTAAAAATTAAAAATAATCTATTTAGAGTTCAAATTAAGAAAATGGCTTTAGGGTTTACAAAATGTTCAATTGGTTTAACCTCTAAAACATTAGTAGATATAATTAATTAATAGTTTAACATGGGGTCATTTGCATTACAAGTTAAGAATTCACATGGGCTGTCCAATTACAATCTCACAATTAAAAAGGGCGACCATTTTACAATTTCACAATTCACAAAACTTAGGTAAGCATTACATAATCTTTATCGACCAAGCCTCGCCGGACATGTCCGCCTATCATGACCTCCTATCATGACCTGTCTACTAGCACTCACTGCAACGAGCGGTCAAACGCCTATCTGATATATTCATCTCATTTGGAATACGGGACATAGATTTACGACTCCGTTTTACTTCTCGCAGACGAAGTGCATTAGGCATTAAGGTCCACTGCGGATCATCCCAATAATCTTGATGCGGTATTGGGTTGAATTTAGTTTCACAAACCCTCATGTATACATGAAGCCTATATACTGGATCAACGTAATCAAATGGATTGTCACTGCATTCAGACATAACAGCGAGCATGTGGGAACATGGATAGTGTCTTATCTTGTATTTGCCACAACTGCACGTGGGTTGATTCATACGCACAATTTGTGTATTGTGACCTCGTCGATAGCGAAAAAATGTTTACACCTCAAAGACGTGGCGGGGCCTATCAGACATTATTGATACAAACTAATTGTCATGTTTATAGGTGTAATTAACTTCACAACATAATAAGCACAATTTAGTTTATATTACAACCTAACCTGTCGTACGATATCAATTGGAAAGTATTTCCCCTTGCGATGCCCTCCTCGATAGTTTTTTGCATCTTTCTAGGGTATTGAAACTCATTCCGTGCATCTATTTCTATTTGGGCTCCCATCTCGTCAAAATATTTTATGAGCCGTCGAAATGTAAACTCAACCATAGTTGAGATAGGTAGGTTCCTTGCACCTTTCAAGACATTGTTGAAGCACTCTGTGTCATTGCTGGTCAAGATCTCCCACCGATATCCACTGTCATATGCAAGGGCCCACTCCACAGGATTCATCTTGCGGACCCAATCCATGGCATCTTGGTTAATGGCCTGTATCTATTCTAAGTAGGCATTACACTTTTGTCGTTGATGAGCACTCCCTACTTTCCATAGAAGTTGTTTCAGCTCCTTATTTTTAAACTTTGTGTTGAAGTTATTACAAACATATTGAAGGCAGTGCCGATGATATCCAACAAATTGGAGCGAGGGATTCAGCCAATGCCGCCTCACAGCAGCTAAAATACTCTCAGCTCGATCAGATATCAAAGTCACTCCCTGTCAGTCCATGACAATATGTTCCCTGATATTTGAAATAAAGAACGACCAAGACTCCAAACTCACCATGCTGACAACAACGAAGGCAAGCAGTAATACTTTGCCATTGGCAATGACGATCATTGCTACAAGGAACACGCCAGTGTATTTGCCGTATAAGAATGTATTATCTATGGTTATAACAGGCCTACAATATCTGAATCCATCGATGACGGGTTTGAAAGACCAGAAAACAAAGTGGAAGACGGGCATAATGGTTGTACCTCTGGTATATCTATGCTTCTATTTAACGATGGTGGCAGGATTAGATGTCTGTAATGCATGCATGAATTTAGGCAACTGCCTATACGAGTCATCCCAATCCCCAAATACCATTCTAATTGCCTTTGACCTTGCATGTCATGCCTTCTTGTATGATATACTGTAGTTCATGGTCTTTTTGATATCTTCGATGACATTCTTAATTGGCATATGAGGTTCATTCTGTATACGACAATCAAATATGAGTTGGATTATTTGGGTGTGAACACTATAAACAAACATATATATATATATATATATTTTATACTCATCGCAGCTTGTCCCAAAAGATGAGAAGCAATGTAACTGGAGTCAATATTAATGTGGTCCATGTTCATCCTTGGGTATAAACAATGGTGCAGACCCCTATACTGCTTTATTTCAAAAAGACCATGTTTCTTATTATGAGATGCACGCAACCACCAACTGCAATCGTGCTTGCAAGCAGACACTCAAAGGTCTCACTTAGAGGTTACGACCTTATACTCTCGATTATTTCTTGCGTGGTACAATTTCACAGCATGTATAAGTTGCTTATTATCGATGAAAACCATCCCTTTGTCCAACTCTGCATTTTCAGCACTCCAGATCCGATTACAAGGAACGACATCACGGCTACTCATGTCAAAATCACCATCCATGTGAATGTTCTCATAGAAAGGGATTTCAAGTCTAGGTGGGATACGGACATTTTTAGAGTCAACGGGGCCGTCGGCATCATCTTTTTCATCATCATCATCTGATCCGGCCAATAAATTTTCTTCATCAAACATTTCATTTTCATCATCGTCTAGGGCAACATCAGGACCATACATGTCATTATCAGCAATAGTGTCAGCAAACTGCACATAGTTCATTGTTTCCGCCATACTCCCATCAATTTCAACTGGAGTGGTATGATGGCTGCAAATAAATACATCTTCTATGTTATTGTGAAATTCATAATCATATCCACCACGCAAACTTGATTCCACACCATGGCCCTCAAATGTCTGTTGTGTGTAAAGCACTGAATAACGTTGATCTGATGCATATATAGGAAACCAAAACGCTGTCATGTCAATCCCCTGTGTAAGCAATGTAGTGAAGGGATGAGAATCCATCTGTCTCATATTCAAGACATTGCATACAACCTCTTTATCAATGTACACTTCCAAACAATTTGGTGGTTGGAAACTTGCACCGATACTTAATACCGTATTCAACGTCTCATCGTTATTGATCGGTAATGTCTTGTATCTGCTGGTTGCTTGCCACTGGCGATAAAGATATCTACATGAAGTTCAATTGGACACTTTCGCCGTAACTTGCTACTTTGGACATAAGCATCTCCTCTAAATTGTTAAGCGTGGTGCCAAGTTGCACCCCATATATTCCTTTCGGCTTAGCATCATATGACATACCTTCATCGGGATCCTGAATTATGTTTCCCCCCCTAGTAGAAGATAATTGGAACACTCTCCATACACTCGCTTCAATGAAACAAAAAACTTAAAATATTAACAATATATTTATATTGGATTTTACTTCTAAAAGAATTATATGGATTTTAACTCATTCAATTACAATTACAATTACTTGTGAGTCAAGAATTTTATTTACGTAATCATTAATTGTAATCTAACAATAATACAAGTAAACCTAAATAATTAATAAAAGAATAATTTTTTAAGTAATCATTGTTGATGTCCTAAATAATTAATTAATGAGTTAATACAAGAGTTAGTACAATTAATATTGTTAATTAATGATTAATTTTTTAATTAACTCATTAAATAATATTGTTCTTTTAATTATGTCCTAAATAATATTGTTAACTCATTAAATGAGTTAAAAATTAATGAGTTAATATTGTTAATTAACTCATTAATTAAATTAACAATAATATTGTTAATTAACTCATTAAATAATATTAACAATATTAACTCATTGTTCTTACGCGTTAATTAACAATATTAATAATATTAACAATAATATTATTAATGAGTTAATTAACTCATATTGTTAATTAACTCATTGAACAATATTGCTAATGAACAATATTAACTCATTATTTTTACGCGTGTTTTGGGTTTACTGAAATGGGTCAATTTGATCTTACTCCCTTTTTGTGTGTTCAGATGTTTGTGAGTGTGGTTTTTGTTATTTTTTATTTTTTATTTTTTGGCGTACTCTTCAAATCAAATGCATTGGTTTTATTACAATAACATTGGATTGATTAGTTTGTGTGATTAATACTTTGTTATTGCAATATAAGTGTGATGTGTGTGTCTAAATTATATATACTGTGGGGACATAGTTTTTGAATGACAACACATGGCCAAGGTGGCATCGAAGTGTCAGTCGAGGTGCCACGTATCTTGGTCATGACGCCGAGGTAATCTCGGCTAAGCCGAGGTTATCTGCGAAGAAACCGGAATCCGAGATAAGCGAATAAGGGACAAGAGTCCTAGATTGGGAGAGGACTTCAGTCTAGATAAAGATAAAACTCTTAGAGAGTTTATCCTAATCTAACCAGGAGTCCAGGATTAGCATTGAGACAGAATCCATTGGAGTTAGGCTTCTATTGGGATTAGGTCAGTGTTGGCTATAAAAGAAAGGCACTCTCATGGGCCTAAGGTACGCTTTTTGTATTCTGAATAGTGAGTTAAGCACTTTCACTATCTTTGAGACATAAATTGACTTGATCGTTGGAGTACCCCCGGGTGGATGAACCACCGCTGAAATCTCTTATTTTTGTGATAGGTCGTTCGAGCTTAATCTATTCTGCCAGTGTTCTCCAGCTGAGTATCTGTTTGGCAGTGTGGTTAGAAATCGACTCACACAATTTGGCGCCGTTTGTAGGAACGAAAGAAGAATAGATGGCCAATAACGGACAGGAAGAGAAGGTTGGGGATGACACTCCTACTGGGAGTGGAAAACATATTGACCTTGACGTCGAAGAAGACAATTGCAACAAAGAGACTCATGATAAGAATCACGGAGAGAAGGACGTCGGCCAGGAGGGCGACGCACCAAAGAAATCAGACCGAGGCGGGTATTATAACGAGGACGACCTCTAGGTGTGGAAAGAAAGATGCCTGTGAAAGGACGACGAGATGAAGGGAATGACAAACAAATTGGTGGACCTGCAAACGGTTGTCAACTTCATGATGCAAAATAATGTCATGCAGCCACCATTCCCGTTACAAGATACGTCGATTCCAGCGGCCAAGAAAGATGCCCAAAAAGATGGGCAGAAAACAGTCCCTACAGTCCCCCAACACACCAGGACCGAAAAACACTCTCATTGGCCTTCAAGGGAGGTCGGGCGAGGAGAGTCAAGAAGGGGAGATTCCAAGAGGGCGCATCGTACCAAGGAACCACAAAGAACATCGGCATGTTCAAAGGTAGGAGTTGTGCTTCGACGCAACTAATGGAGAAAGGTCCAAGAGGACTCATAATGATACTAGGAGCAGTGCACCAAAAAGGCTGAAGTCAGGAGATAGCTGAGCTCCAAGATAGACCAAGGAGGATTTGAGGGATTACCTACAGAGGAAGCAACAAGATGCCGAGGTAACTTCCCCGGTCAAGCCGAGAATGCCATTCTCAGTAGAATTGGACAATTTCGAAGCCCCAAAGAGGTTTAGCATGCCGAGATTCCAGATATACGCCGGTAAGTCAGACCCTAACTTTCACGTCAGTTTGTACCTGAACTCGATGGCATTATACACTGGGAACGAGCCATTGCTTTGCAAGGTGTTCCCCTCATCCTTCGGGGAAATTACATCGGACTGGTTTCACAAGTTGCCGAAAGGAACTGTGAAAACCTGGGAAGGCCTGGCCGAGATATTTGTGGCCAGGTTTGTGACAAACAAGCTACAGCCATTGAGGGTGGACGCCCTGATGGCCCTGAAAATCGGCGATGACGAAAGCCTTAGGGCCTATGCCAAAAGGTATTATGAGGTATTCAACCGAATACCAGGATGCAACCAAGAGGTGGCGGTTGTGTCGTTTAAGAACGGCCTGAAAGATGACTGCCTACTTCGAAAATCATTGGCAAAGACATTGCCAAAAAGCATGGAGGAGCTTATAGCCAGGATAGAAAAGTATGCCAGGGCCGAGAAGGACACGCCGGGGACAAAGGCGTCGAAACAAGAGAAGAAAAGCGGCTCGCCGAAGCGAGGCCGAGGTGATAGTGGGTACAATAAACAAGAGACAAGATTAAGGGCTGCATAGGCAGTCACAACCGTATTCCGAATCCCGGTTTACAAAGTCTTGGAGAAAATCCGAAATTAACCCTATTACAGAGCACCAACAAGGGTACCAGGCGAATTTATGGGAAGAAGCCTTGGCAAGCACTGTGCTTACCACAATGAAGCTGGACATCTGACTCAGGGGTGCAGAACCGTGAAAGCACATCTGGAAGACCTGGTAAGATAGGGCCATTTAAGGGACCTAGTAGACGAAGCGAGGACAAAGGAAGAGCAAGCAAGACTGCCCCAGGCACCGGCAGCACCGCCACTCCCAGCACCACAACAGCAGGTAGGTGGACCTCGAGTGATCAATGTGATTCACTCGAAGGTCAATGAAAACGAAATCCATGGGGAGACTTAGAAGGTAAAGCACTTACAGCATGTGTACCAGGTCCGTCAGAAAAGACCTAGGGCAGATGAGTGCCAGGGACCACTGTTGTCCTTTACTGAAGACGACTTAGAAATGGTGCAGCATCCACACAATGATGCCTTGGTAATATCCCTCCAGATTGGAGAGTGCCAAGTGAAGCGCATCTTAGTTGACCAGGGCAGCTCTTGTGACATCATGTATGTCAGGTGTTACAAGGAGCTTGGCCTTCACTAAGATGATCTGGAGCAGTCCAATGGCCCAATGGTTGGATTCAATGGAACGCCGACGTGGCCCCTGAGAGCAGCGAGTTTGGAGGTACAGGCTGGCACCAAAAAGATAAGAACAGAGTTCACCATAATCGACACCTCCTCCCCTTACAATGCTATCCTAGGAAGGCCATGGTTGCATGCAATGGGGGTTGTTCCCTCAACATTGTCACGACCCCATTCCGCCCCTAGTAGAATGGTGCTGTGATGGCCAGTAATTTGAGATTACCAAAGGCCAACTTACAAAGATTCACACACAATCAGAGTATAGATATGGGGCTTACATGTGTGGAAACAAATTTAAATCTAAGTAGTCCATAAGAGTTGTGCATAGATCAAATGAAATGACATACATCTTAACATAGTTTACAACTTGGATACAAATAAAATAAAGTACATATTACATCTTGATCAAAAGGCTTCTCAAGCCGAAATATATAAAGACATGAATTACAACTAAGAAGCATAATCTTCAAGATGATACAAAACATGAATCAAAACATCTTGCACATAACATCGTAGGCGTCACCGCCTTCTTGCTCACCACCTACATATATATAAAGGGGAGGGTGAGCTTGGATACTCAGTGAATGATATAATTAATAAAGGTTTGAATAAATGATATCCGAGTTCTTTATCAAAACAATACATATAATAACTTGTACAAAACATGGGATGAATCAAGTTCATCAATCAAAGTCTTTCAAAGCTTCTTGGATGTTAATAACATCTACATAATACCAAAGGATGACATTCTGGACAAAACAAGGGAATAATCAACCCGGAATTGATTAGACAAATCCACCCGCATAAGGCCGTCGGTGGGGCCATCCGTACAAGACCGTCAATGGCAAAGATCTCTCAAACATGGTGCTATATGGGCTTAAAGTCCCCTAACATGGGAGGACTTTCCAAGAATGTCATCAAAACAAGATAATACTTGATACAAAAACTAGGGATAATCATTCATGCTTGATCAAATACTTTTCCAAAACGAAGCAAAGCTTTATCAAAACTTTATAACATAGCTTTATTAAAAATACCACTGACATAGCTCTTCGGGGTGTAGGGATTAAGGCAAGGATCCAAGACCTACAAATACATGCAAAGTCTACTGAATGCACTTCAAGAAGACAAGAAAGGATGCTCAAAGATGGCTATGCAATGCATTCTCAAAACAAGCTTTACATGAGTGTAAATGATCCCAGCATTTCTTTTCAAAACCAAGTCAAGATAAAGTAAAACATGCTGGGAGTTAAATCACTGTTTTTCATCTAGGGAAAACATGCTGGGTACCAACCAGGTCTTGGAATGGATGCACAGAAATGATCTAGGCAAAAATGACCTAGCTGGGTGAACTCAAGAGGTCTTGGCCGAGGTCCCACACCTTTTGGCCAAGGTGTGGTTACCTAGGCTTCGGTGTGCAGCTGCCTGCCGAGGTGTTACAAGGTGCTGGCAAGGGTGTACCATGGTCGGCCTAGGTGTGCAGTGGTTAGCCTAGGTGTGCATGCAAGATAGACTAAGGTGCAAGTGATCATGCAAGGTTGGCCAAGGTGAGATACGATGCTTGGCCTAGGTGTGAGATCTAGGCAAGAGTGGTCTCGGTGACCACACCTAGGGAAATAGTGAAGTTTGGAAATCTAGGTTTCCTCCCTTGAAGAACATGAAGAACATGAATGCTAAAATCATAACTTCTTTATTCAAAATCTGAGATTTCATGAGATGAGTTCGAAAATATAGACCTGGGTACCCATACTTGAAAATCTTATGAAAACAAACACAAAAACATGGATCTTGATACAAACTTTCGGATCAAAACATGGTTTTATTTCAAGAACACAAGAACATCATTTTCTCTTTCTAAAACAAGCTTTAAATCAATGCATGGCTTATGAATCATGCTAGATCATGTAATGTGATCGAATGAACATAAAGAACAACAAGAGTAAATCAAGAATCTAACCTCAAAACTCGGATCAAACAGTTTAGACTCTAAGGATCAAGCTTGGAAATCTACTTCTCTCCCAAGAACTCCTCTTCCTCTTCCTAAAGCTTCTCTCTCTTCAAAGGCAAAGGTATGACAAAATGATATGTTTTCTCTCTCTGCTGGCTAACTTAACCCTCTGCTGGGACACGTGACAACGGCTGGTTGGCTCTCCTCAAAAGGTGACTGACTGACAAGACAAGAGCATGACAAAGGGTGTACAACAACTAAGATGACATGGGCACTCCGGCAGGTAATGATCTCGGATTAGGACATAAGCTTCGGCAAGTAAGGTCTCAATGATCTCGGCTAGGAAGGATAACACTTGACCTAGCTGTGCCACACCTCGGTCTAGGTCATTCCAGTCCCAGAACAAGATCACTAGATGCAAGGATCAAAGATCTAGGACGCCTAGATGATAACATCTTGGCCTAGATGATACACATCTCGGCCTAGGTGATGCACACCTTGGCCTAGATGATGACATCTCAGCCAATATGCCAGGGTGAAGGTGGAGGTCAACCAAAGTGGTTCCAAGATGGTCCTAGGTATAAGAGGTTCAAAGGTGTGACCTAGGCTTGAGATGACTTAGGCTTAACAGGCTTGGCATGACCTAGGCTTAACATGACCTAGGCTTGGCATGACCTAGGCTTGAGACAGCAAGGAAGGAACAAAGTATGCAATCAACATTTAGGCAAATCACATAAGCACAAAACAAGACAGGGACCTTTACTTAGGCAAAACAAGTCAAAGTCTACAAATGCAAGCTTAACAAGACAAAATCATGCAAATGCACATGAACATGACTAAGACATGAATGTGGGTTATTACAAACATTGCATCAGCTATTGCGGTTCCCAACAAAGCATGGAATAGAGGAGGTTAGAGGAAATCAAGTGCAGGCAAAGAATTGCTCCATGGCACCAATGAAATCCACCTGCAACATACGAGAAGCAGAAGCAGAAGCAGCAGAGATTGAAGATGAGAACATGGAGGTCCTTAAGGACGTCAGCAAGGAACCAGCCAAGAAGAGTGAGGAAGCCCTGAAGAAGGTCTTGGTCCAGCAAGAGGATGAAGAGCGTTTTTTCCTTCTCGGCTCAGGATTGGCCGAGGAAGAGGAAAAGGAGTTAGAGGCATTCTTGAGAGCAAACCTTGGGTGTTTGCATGGACACCATACGAGATGTCAAGCATTGACCCCGAGGTCACTTGCCACAGACTGAATGTAGACAGGTCGGCCAAACCTATCATCCAGCAAGCAAGGAGGTCGACACTAATGCATGTTGAGGCAGTAGAAGAGGAAGTGGATAGACTTCTGGAGGCCAGAGCCATTCGAGAGGTAAATTACCCGACATGGTTATCAAACACAGTGGTTTTGAAGAAAAAGAATGGAAAGTGGAGGGTCTACGTGGACTTCACCAGCCTGAACAAGGCTTGTCCCAAAGACAGTTTCACACTGCCAAAAATTGATCAATTAGTAGATGCCACTTTAGGGTATAGAAGGATGAGCTTCCTGGATGCCTATAGGGGGTACCATCAGATAGCTATGTACCCCCCAGATGAAGAAAAGACTGCATTTATCACCCCAAAAGGGCTGTATTGCTACAGAGTGATACCTTTGGATTGAAAAATGCAGGAGCAACTTACCAGAGATTGATAACTAAGATGCTTAGACATCTAATTGGCAAAACTGTAAAGGTATACATAGATGACACGGTCGTAAAGACCAAAGAACCTGAGGGTCATCTGGAAGACTTAAAGGCAGTTTTTGACATCCTTAGAACATATCGGCTCCGACTCAATGCATCGAAGTGTGCATTTGGAGTCGGGTCTAGTAAGTTCTTAGGATATTTGGTTACTAGAAGGGGCATTGAGGCTAGCCCGGATCAAATTAAGGCCATCTTAGAATTGAAGAGCCTAACATCAACAAAGCAAGTGCAGATGTTGACTGGAAGGGCTGCAGCCCTGAATAGATTTATAAGTAGAAGCCCTGACAGGTGCAAACCTTTCTTCAGCTTAGTAAAGAAAGCCACAGACTTCTTATGAACAGAAGAGTGCGAAGTCGCCTTGGCCGACTTGAAGAAGTATTTGACCACAGCTCTAGTTCTATCAAATCCAGTACCAAGAGAAGAGCTGTTTTTATACTTGGCAGTTTCAGAACATGCAGTGAGTGCAGTAGTAATCAGAGAAGAAAAGGGAGAGCAAAGGGCAGTTTACTACGTAAGTAAAACCCTGGCAGATGCAGAGACCAGATACCTACCCTTGGAGAAGTTAACACTGGCTTTAGTAATGGCTTCCAAGAAGCTAAATCATTACTTTCAAGCCCACAAAATTGTGGTGTTAACTGAGCATCCTTTGAAGTCCCTGTTGCAGCAGGGAGATTTAACAGGCAGAATAGCCAGATGGGCAATAGTGTTGGGCCAGTATGACCTGAAATTCAGACCCAGAACAACAATCAAAGGCCAAGTCTTAGCCGACTTCATGGCCGAGTTCACACTAGACGTCGTCATACATCGGGCTCCGTTGAGCCGAGGTACACAACGTCCAAGTGAGCAAGGAAAAACCCAGTGGGGAATAACAGAACAAAAGAAGGAAGAGAAACTCAGGCCCTGCAGGAGTAGTGCTAGTATCTCCAGATGGGCAGATACTAGAACAATCCATTCGTTTGGGGTTTAAGGCCTGAAACAATGAAGTAGAGTATGAAGCACTAATCGTAGGATTAAAGCTGGCATCAGCCATGGAAGCTGACGAGGTAATAGTCTTCTGTGACTCCCAGCTTATAGTCAACCAGGCAACAGGCGAATATGTAGGCCGACATGAAAGGATGTCGACCTATGTAAAGGAAATGGGCAGACTGGTAGCCTTATTCCAGAATTGCCGACTACAGCAAGTTAGCTGAGATGACAACAGCCATGCAGATGCTCTGGCCAACCTGGCCAGTGCAATGAAACCTGGAGAGGCAAGAACGATAATGGTTGACTACCTGTCAGGTCCAAGCATAGAACCACTGAACACAGAGCGTGAAGTAATATGTATGGAGATGGGACCAAGTTGGATGGATGCAATAATAGTATTCCTTAGAGATGGGAAGCTGCCAGATGACCGTAAAGAAGCGCACAAGATCTAACTGAAGTCGGCAAGATTCAGTTTGATAGCAAAAGGACATCTCTACAGAAGATCTTTTGCTGGACCTCTTCTAAGGTGTGTGCATTCTGCACAGGTTAAAGACTTTCTGTATGAAATACATGAAGGAGTATGTGGAAGCCACGCTTGGGACAGGTCACTTGCTCATAGGGCCATTACTCAGGGGTACCGGTGGCCCTACATGCAGAAAGATACTAAAGCCTATGTCAAGAAGTGTAAGAAGTGCCAGAGGTTTGCACCCTTGATACATCAACCAGCAGCAGACTTGAACCTAGTATCCAGCCCTTGGCCATTTGCCCAATGGGGCATGGATCTTGTTGGACAACTGTCTCAAACAACTGGGCAAAGGAAGTACCTGCTGGTAGCAACAGATTACTTCACCAAGTGGGTAGAAGCTAAACCCCTTGCCAAGATTTTGGACGTTGATGTGAAGAACTTCATATGGAAGAACATCATCACCAGGTTTAGGATCCCAAGAGCAACAATAGTTGATAATGGTACACAGTTTGATAGTAAGCTAATCAAGAGCTTTTGTGCAAAGTTCAAAATCAAGAATTATTACTTTACCCCAAGCTTTCCTCAGAGTAATAGTCAAGTGGAAGCCTCCAATAAGGTTATCTTGGATGGGATCAAGAAAAGGCTGGAAGCTGCAAAGGGAAAGTGGGTGGAAGAGCTACCTAATGTACTTTGGGCATATCGAACTACACCGAGAAGATCAACTGGGGAATCCCCATTTGCCATGGCTTATGGCACAGAAGCAGTCATTCCACTGGAGGTCGACATCCTAGGGATCAGAACCCAAGGAGTGGAGAACGGAACTAATGATGTATTTTTAGCCCGAGATCTGGACTTATTGGAAGAAAAAATGGAGAAAGTAACAATCCAGCTGGGGGCATACCAGCAGTAGCTTGCTAGGGCTTATAATAAAAAGGTCAACCTACAAGAGTTCCAAGTTGGTGACCTCGTCCTGAGAAAGGTTGTCAGTAACAAGAAAGACCCAAGAGAGGGCAAGCTTGGCCCGAATTGGAAGGGACCCTATAGAATCATCTTGGTCTTGGGCAATGGGGCATATCGGCTTGAGGACTGTGAAAGCAAAGAGTTGCCACGACCCTAGAATACTTGCATCTGAAGTTTTTTTATCATTAGATTTTCTTGTTATTTTTAAAAGTTTTTTATTATTAGCCTAAGTAATAATAAAGTTTTAGCTTGATTTTCAAACTTTTGTAGTTTGACTGACCAGATACTTGATGATGTTTCTAAACGAAACATGATGAATAACTTAGATTTATTATATGGCAGAGTTAAATTATACTTGCATATAATAGAGTTGAACTAAGTTGGTGATGTTTCTAAGCGAAACATGACGAATAACTTAGACTTATTATATGGCAGAGTTGAATTATACTTGCATATAATAGAGTTGAACTAAGTTGGCGATGTTTCTAAGCGAAACATGACGAATAACTTAGACTTATTATATGGCAAAGTTGAATTATACTTGCCTATAATAGAGTTGAACTAAGTTGGCGATGTTTCTAGGCGAAACATGACGAATAACTTAGACTTATTATATGTCAGAGTAGAATTATACTTGCATATAATAGAGTTGAACTAAGTGGATTAACATAGACTTGTCTGTTGGCAGAATCAGACACAGATCGGAGCTAAGAGCATGTCAGTTAGATTAACAAAAAGACCAAGGTCGGTAACCTCAGCCAGTCTTTGTTTGAACTTGACCTCGGCGACAAGGTTAAAGCCACATGCTTAATGAGAACCCAAGTGGAACTAAAGTTCACATTAGGGGGGCAGAGGGCTAGAGAATGATGCTTGCGAGTGGGAATTTACAAGCTAAAGTTGGTTTAACACTTGTTGAAATTTTAAGAAAGATTTACAAGTTGAAGTTAAACCGAGGTTATGTTAAAGGAAGTTGGTTTAACATTTGTTGAAATTTTAAAAAAAGTTTACAAGTTGAAGTTAACCCAAGGTTATGTTGAAATAATAGAAGACAGAGGTCCTGATAAGAAAAGAGTGAAGTGGCAAGTTGTAAATAACACTTGTGAAAATATTATGCGTATTTTCAAGTATCAGGTCAAAGCCGAGATAAACTGTTAGTGGGTTTAGCCGAAGTATTCCACACCAAGAAGATTACACAGTTAAGGTGTACGTTGAAGACATATAAATTATTCTAAGTATAGAATCATACAAGAATAAAAAGAAGACAAACATGTAATCACATTCAAAGAAGAAATTTAAAGCTGCATTCAGATAAGGAAAGAAGGCACTTTGGCCTGACATTAAAGAGTAATTGTTCAAGACTACAAAAGTGACACGTCGGCCAAATTAAAGCTTACATTGTTTCAAAAGTAAGAAAAAAGTACAAGGTACAAAAAATAAAGAAAAACATCAAAATAAACTACTCGGCGTCAGCGGCTGGTTGTGTCTTACCCCCGAAAGACAGTTGGGAAGACTTCTCGGCAGCCTTCTCAGCCGCGAGCTCAGCATCGATCGCTTGAAGAGTCTGGTCGATGCTCTTCTTGGCGATAGGCGCGTCCGATGTTGTCTTCTCAAAAGTAGCATCTTTGGAGACCTCACCCTCCTCATCATGAGACAAGTCCACGACTTGCTCATTCAGAGTAGGGGACTTGGCCCCAACAGCTTCCTTCTCCTTCTCGACCTCAGCTTCCTCCTCAGACTCAGCCTTGTCCTCGGATTGGCTTGGAGTAGGGGGGAATGACAGGATGAGGTTGCTGGCATCTTTGAGGGGAGAATCCTCAGGGACAGCCAACTTCTTCAAAGCAGTCATCTAACCAAGGGTGAAACCCTTGTTGCATGCCTGCTTCACTTGTCTCTTGTAATCTTCTTTGACGTCGGCTGCCCCCTCGGCGTACGCCTTCTCATCAGTCGCCTTGATCTCGGCTTCTTTTGTAGCCAAGGGAGTCTGGAGCTTGGCCTGGGCTTCGACAGTTTTCATTTGGGCCTCTTTCTTTTCAGCCTCAAGGACCTTGGCAATGGCCTCGGCAGCATCTGTCTTTTCTTCGGCCTCGTCCTGGGCTTTTTTGGCTGCCTCAGCCTAATCTATCAAGGCCTTCATTTTTCCTTCAACCTTGTTAAGGGCCCTTTGCAAGCTAGCAACCTCCTTGACCTTATTCGTCAACTCCTTCTTAAGGTTGAAGGCTTGCATTACGAAAGAGTGGCCATGCTGGATCGTCTAGCAGAAATGGACAAGAACAAAAGTTAGCAAAATTTTCTAAATAAGGGAAATAGAGAATGTAAAGTACCAAGTTTTAGGGGCTTACTTGTACGGAATGTTGCAACATTAGAGTGAAATTTTCATATTCGCTCAGCTCGGCGTTATGATTGAGATCATTGGGCAGGAGCAAGGCGGTAAAGAAGGCAACGCCGACTTCAATATCGTCGGCGCTATCGCCAGCTCTGACCGGCTTGTCCTTAATTGTAATTGCAAGAGCCCAGGGGGCATCAGACTTTAGAGAGCCCGAGGTTGTTGCCGACTCAGACCTCGGTCTCTTCGACTTGGTTGATTCGGAGGATGCAGCCTTGGCGGGCCTCTTTTCGGCAGCGGAGGCACTTTTCTCCGCCTCAGCAATCTTGGAGATGGGCAAGGTGTCCTCAGAATCGATCTGAGTTACCATTGCCTTATGTTGGGCTTTCTTTAGCCTTTTAGGCTTTGGCTTTGGCTTAGATGGTTGTGCGGTGACAGTGCTGGGGATGTCGGCTAGAAGGTCGTCTACTACAGCCTTCTTACGACCCATCTCAGTGGCGGCAACGGTTCGACGTCGGCGTTTGCGTTAGGAAGGCGGGATTAGTTGCGGAGCCGAGGTAGATGGTTGTTCTACTGGATCGGATGTTGATCCTTGGTCAACCCTTGACGATTCAGTTTGTAGAGTTGTAGCTGATGATGGGGACTTGCTCTTCTTCTTTCTGGGAACGTCGGGCAAAGTTGATCTATAGGTTGGGATAAAATTCAGAAGCAGAGAAGCCTTGCGCTGATTAACAGGCAGGTCCAACAGCTTCTTGAAATCTTTAATGGGGAAGAAGTTTTTTCGGAAGTCCTTTGGGGGCTGAGGAAGAACTATAAAGTAAAAACAAACAGAGGTTAGAGCATTCAGAGATATCAAAGTAAGCAAAAACTAAAAAGCAAATAAAGGTGGCACTTAGCTCTTACCATCTCCCTCTTTGAAAACTGTTCGGCTTAGGGGATAGAGGTGAAGGTCATCATTTGGTTGAAACTCCCAGTTGCCCGAGACGATGAAGCAATCGTCCCCAGCACCCTTGTTGGAGTCAGGGTAGTTGGCAACAAGTTTGTATTCCATAGACCTCGACTTAAGGTAATAGACATAACCCTTATCCGACTTCAGGCCGCACATGGTGTAACAATATTGGATGTCGGCAAGGGTAACCCTAGCATTCTCTCTTTTAGCTAAGGCAATTATACCGTTGATGACACGGTAAGAGCTAATGGCTAGCTACATTGGGTTTAGTTTATAATAGTAGAGGACCTCGCGAAAGGGGATTTCAAGGGGAAGCCTAAGACCACACTCAGCGAAGGCTACTACTAGGAAGGGCATAGAGTCGTCCTTGGGAATAATGGAGTATTTCTCCCCAGCTAACCTGAGATGAACGTCGGCTGGGATGGAAAACTCCTGCCTGAAATATTCTAATTTGGTTGGGGTGTCTACCCTATACCTCCACATACCCATGATGTCAGCTTGAGGGGAAGGTGTTAAATTTTAGGAGAAAGTGTTTTGTGAAGGTTTGAGGAACCTCGGCTAAAAACTGCAAGTAATGGGCCAAACTTTTTCTGAAAAATCTAAAGGGTTTTAGGTTCGGTTTTCCTAAAGATTAAGGTTCTACAACAAATCCCAAAACCTAAGTCTATGGAAACAAAAATTGAAGACAAGAATCTGGAAAATGCACAGAAAATAAAAACAAGAACAATGATTCAGAATCAAGAAAATTAATGAACTACCAAGAACACTATGACAGAATGTACAAGGGTGTGAGGCCAAAAACAATGGCAAAGTGAGCAAAGTGTGTAAAATCGTGTGTATACCCAGAAACAAATGAAACAAAGCATGTTTTTAAGCATATGAAGAGTAAAATTGGAAACACAGACAGGAACAGGAGCATATGAATGTATTCAAACATGGCAAAAAAAGCAGAGACGATAAAGTATGAAACTAAAAGGGGTAACTCACCGAAGAAAAAGAAACCGGAGTAAGGTACGCCGGAGTCAGATGATGGTAACGATCGGAGAAGGGCAGCAAAAGTCTCATCGGAGGAGGTGAACAGAAATGGTTGCAGAGCTTGAGAGCTTGAAACAATGGCGGATTTAGGAGAGTAGAGACAGAAAGTTTGCACGAAAATGATGGTGGAAAAAGTGAAGAGACGGAGAGAGATAGGTGATTTTGATCAAATGCGAAGAATAACGGCAAAATGGCAATAAGTGTACCTAGGACGACGTGCTTGTCAGACGGCGCACGCAAGGGCGATGTGACTTAATGGCATGTGTCAGGTACGGCTCAGTAAGGGAAAGACGTGTGGCAGAAACGGTTGAAATACTGTGCGTGACAGCTCATACGCGTGATGAAACTCTTGGAGTTCTTGATTTAATGAAGCAAAGACCTCGGCTACGGGGGTGATCTTGGCTAAATAATTTAAACCGACTTGGTTATTTGTTCTAAGGCATTGATTAAAACAGATTATAGGTCTTGGTCATATGGGGCCAACGAATGATGACCTCAGTAATGAAGGATAAAGTGAGCTTAGTCGACGTGCTAAGTGGAAGAAATGATATAGGTTCCATCACCTCAAGATGCCGAGGTAATAGAACCTAAGGGGCAGTTGTGGGGACATAGTTTTTGAATGACAACACGTGGCCAAGGTGGCATCGAAGTGTCGGCCGAGGTGCCACGTGTCTTGGTCATGATACCGAGGTAATCTCAGCTAGGCTGAGGTTATTTGCGAAGAAACCGGAATCCAGGATAAGCGGATAGGGGACAAGAGTCCTAGATTGGGAGAGGACTTCAGTCTGGATAAAGATAAGACTCTTAGAGAGTTTATCCCAATCTAACTGGGAGTCCAGGATTAGCATTGAAACAAAATCCATTGGAGTTAGGCTTCTATTGGGATTAGGCCAGTGTTGGCTATAAAAGAGAGGCACCCTCATGGGTCTAAGGTACGCTTTTTGTATTCTGAATAATGAGTTAAGCACTTTTGCCATCTTTAAGAGATAACTAACTTGATCGTCGGAGTACCCCCGAGTGGACGAACCACCGCCGAAATCTCTTCTTTCTGTGACAGGTCGTTCGAGCTTAATCTATTCTGTCAGTGTTCTCCAGCTGAGTATCTGTTTGGCAGTGTGGTCAGAAATCAACTCACACATATACATAAGTGTGTTTCAGGTTTAGCGAAATTGAAATTATATATACAAGTTGTTACATTTTATTAATTTGATTTTTGTTTTCTACATAATGTTTGGTTTATGGAATTTTTAGATTTCATTTCACTGATTTGCCAATCTTCTTGATGACTAACAAGTTTGTTTGTATAATTTTCAAAATTTGTGTATCGATTTCTCAAAAAATGAATTTAGATTATATGTGATAACATATCAAATGTTAATGTCATTTGATTTGTTCATCCATTTTGTGCATGTCTTAATAAATAATAATGATTACTTAAAAAGAATTTTTTAAGTAAACCTAAATAATTAATGAGTTAATACAAGAGTTGATATCCGGTAGCACCCCAAAAAGAATAATTTAAATACAAGTAAACCTACGAAATTTACGGTTCAACCACTTTAACAACACAGACAATAAAATTAATAAGCCTAATTATTTCCAAACTTTCAAAGTTAACAAAAGGAAAAATCAAATGCTACTTACGGGCTAAGACAATGTATGTTCGTAATGAAGGGATTTTATCTCTTAACTTATGTTCATTTGTGAGTTAAGAGAAACTCTGGTATTTGCTGTGACAATACCCCAAAAAATGGCACTTGAATCTCTTTAGGCCTTTGTTATAATCAAGCAAAATATTGGAGTATAAAATATTGGAAGAAATGATAATATCACATAGCAATATCATTATTCAAAATACATTATAAGCGATGCAAACATTTGAGAAAAAAGTAAAATATATAAAAGTTACTAAAATAAAATGCTTCGGAAGGCATAAGGTGGAGTCTATGCTTTATTGCAAGTGAAAATTATAACCAAACCTTACACTAGAACATAAATTCCATTTGCACTTTCATATTCTTATAATTATTTTATTTATTTTCATTGATATGTATTTTCCTCAAATATTTTTTAAAGAAAAGTGAATCCCATTTTCTATTCTTTGTTGTCCCAAATTTGAACTTTTTTTGTTTTATTGAGTTACATTAATGGCTTGCTTAGTCCAATATATTTTTAATGCTGAAATGAGACCTAGAGTATACGAGTTTGGCTGTGAATATGTGAAATTTAAATTTTGATCCAATTTGTTGAATAAGTTGTTGAATTTTTTATTTGATGATAAAATTTGATTATGAGAAAAACTATGTGACAATTGACAACACACCCAAATGAGGAAAAAAATAAAATAGGAAAAAAATTCCAACCCACAATTTTAAGATGACATTTTTAAAAACATCAACAAAAAATCTAAGGTGACCTTTATGAATCGTTGCTAAAACTTAATTGTGTGAAAAGTTCTGTTTGGTGACAAAATAACCATTCCTAGTAAAAATCTATAAAAGAATATATATCTCAAAAATAAATAAATTCCTTAAAACATAAAATCAGTATGTAATAAATAAAGGCTTCAAGAAAAGATCACCAGGTACTTGCTCTAATCCCGACCCTCGAAACCAAGTCACAAGAAAGTGGGAGATATACCAATGGAAACAGACCATCTTTACAAATATATCATTGAATGAATAGTGATTAGTTCTCTATACTAATCGAAATAGAAGAATCGATTCGAACATGCTAAACAGAACTATCATTGCAACTACAAGGCGCTCCGGCATCGGGGAGCAAGAACATTAAACATTACATCTTCGCAAAATACACAATCTTCCCCAAAAAAAATTTCAATCAACAGCTATCTACCTAACATAAACAATGTATGTCTGTAATTAAGGGATTTGATCTCTTAATTTATGTTCATTTGTGAGTTAAGAGAAACTCTAGTATTTGCTGTGACAATACCCCAAAAAATGGCACTTGAATCTCTTTGGGCCTTTGTTATAATCAAGCAAATTATTAGAGTATAAAATATTGGAAAAAATGATGATATCACATAGCAATATGATTATTCAAAATACATTATAAGCGATGCAAACATTTGAGAAAAAAGCATAATATATAAATAATTTAGAAAAGTTCTATAATACATCTCAAAAAAAATGGGGTACCACTGGATCGAATTCACGTTCCTTTAGAAAAAATTGATTATCACTTTGGCAAAAGTTATGTACCACTGGATTGAATTCACAGAACCCTAGCCCTAACCCTCTCAAAACCCCAATTTGAATTCACAGAACCCTAGCCCTAACCCACATTGGTATCTTCCAAACTTCCTCCATCACTATTCTACTCACACTTGCATTTTCACAAACAAAATCAACATAAATATAATTCAAACTGAGAAAGAGAAAGAGAGAGAGAGAGAGAGACAATGCCAACATACCTGCGAGAGAGACGAGCTCAGAGAGAGGGAGGAAGGTGCAACGAGCGACAGAGAGAGGGAAAGTCACTGTGAGCGACCCAGAGAGAGAGATAGAGCAAAGAGCGACTGAGAGAGGGAGAGTGACTGTAAGCAACCCAGAGAGAGAGAGAGAGAGCAGGGAGCGACAGAGAGAGGGAGGAAGGTTGCCTCTGGTTGGGGTTTTGGGGGAAAAGAAAGAGAGGAGGTAGAAAGCGTGGTTGCAAATGAAGGGGGGTGGGCCATTTCATAACGAGTTTCTGTTAAAAGCGTGTTTTCAAATCGCACAATCATTACCTGAAAGCGCTAATAGTAATAGCACTTTCTTAAGTAAAGACGTGTTTTCTAACCACGCTTTCATAATTCCACTGCTTGGGTCAGAAATATGCTGAAAGCGTGTTTTGTAAACACGCTTTAGCTTAGTTTGGGAAACTCTGCCAAACTGGGCTTAGTTTGGGAAATAAATTAGTATAGGGGCTTAGTTTGGGAAAAGCGCCAATATATATGAAAAGTACACTGAGCTGCACTGTTGGGCTGACTAATTCAAAGGGCAAAATTACAATTTTGCCCCCTAGCTTCCCCCACACACTTCTCACAAATTGTATGGACTTTTTGACTTTTTTAGAAATTTTTTTGACTTTTTTAGTGTATGTCAAATAAGCACTTAGGGTGTGTTTGATTGGACGGACTGGATAAGAGGGGATTAGAATCTATCAGACTTGAATCCTGGAACTGTGAATCCCCTGGACTATTTGGTTGGATTAGATGTGTATTTCGTATTTGTTTTCTTATGGATTAGATATCTGGAAATGACTATTTTTAGTGAATCTAATGGTTGGTTGGACGAATTGGATAGGATAAATGTGCAAAAGACTATTTTACTATTTTTCAATTGTTTACTAAGTAATAACAATATTAAACATATTTTTAATATTTTAATTATTTTTTGCTAGATTAAATAAAAGTTTATTTTATTTTATTTTTTACACAATTAAATAAATTTATTTTAAAAAATAATAATAATTAAATAATGAAATTAAATAAAATATCTATTAAAAATTAAATAATGAAATTAAATAAAATATAAACAAAATTTTAAAATAAAACATCAATAAAATATTTATAAAAAATTATTTTCAAAAATTAAATAAATAAAACATCAATAAAAAGTTAAATAAAATTATTTTATTTTTAAATTGAAACATTTAAATTTATTGAATTTTACTAAATATAATACATAATTAAATAGTAACGGGTCAAAATGGTCATTTTATCACCTAATCCCAACAGTAAATAATCCCATGAAAATTGTCCCCCCCCCCTTCTGCGGATTTGTAATCCCTCATATGAGGGATAAGGAGTCCGGCCAGACTCCATGTCCGACGAACTAAAAAAAAAAAACAAACGTCAGATTGGATACTTTCAATGAATTACAATTCGCACAGTAAATAGTCTCTTTCTTATCTCCCAATTAAACACACCCTTAGAGTAGAGAGTATGATATAGTGTGTACATATAAAAAAATACTAACTAAAGCATAAAATAGATTTTTCATTATAATTTGACTCAAAATTTGCTAAGACTGATGTAGATGCTCTGATAAAGACAAAATAGATTAAAATAGTTAATAAGACAAAACATTACATTTAAATCATAATAATTTTATGGGATTTTTATTGATAAATCCATCTTAGAGTTGTTATAACCCATTAAATCCACAAAGGAATATTCTAACCTGATTAGTCCCATATACTTTTCTTTTTATTCCATAAAGTCCATTTTTCTAATTTTATATTTTTACCTGGACTATTATGCCCTTATATATATATATATATATATATACTGTGTTAATACATAACACGTTCCCTGTGATTTCGTGGATTCAGTTTTGGCAGTTTCTATCTTTACGCTTTTCATCATCATTCTAATTCAAATGGATACTTTCCTATCTTGCATGGTCGTTCTGAGGCTTTGATGTGCTAGGGTTTCATTGTTGATGTTGTAGTCTGGTTCGGTGATTTTCAAGTGAAGACGACGAATTTGAAGGTGTTCGATTCTCACATTTTCTGGAGTATAACTACTTCAAAGCAGTTGTTTTCGAGTTTCTGGACGATTGTAGGATTGCATGATTAAGGTTAGTATCATTTTGGTTATGAATACATGTTCACTTTATGTTTTGATTTGTATGATGGATCAGATGCTCTGTTTTTTGATTGATATGGATCGCATGCGCTGTTTTTTCAATTATATGCATCATACGTGGTCCTGTGGAAGGGAGGTCATTCAGATTATGTGAAGAATGTGTAGTTCTCATTTTACTTTGATGTATCCATAATGAGGCTCTATGTGGGTGATATAATTCAGAGTATATGTATCAATGTGAATGTTTACATTTTGTTAATATTATGTGAAGAATGTGGATGTTCTCGTTTTATTTTGATGTTTGCTTAATGAGGCTCTATGTGAGTGATATAATTCAGAGTATATGGAACAATGTGAATGTTTACATCGTGTTAATATTATGTGAAGAATGTGGATGTTTGCATTTTACTTTGATGTTTGCTTAATGAGGCTCTGTGTGGGTGATATAATTCAGAGTATATGTGTCAATGTAAATGTTTACATCGTGTTAATATTATGTGAAGAATGTGGATGTTCTCACTTTACTTTGATGTTTGCTTAATGAGACTCTGTGTAGGTGATATAATTCAGAGTATATATATCAATGTGAATATTCACATCTTGTTAATGTGAATTATGGATTTAACACTTGAACTGTACACGTAGTCATCTAATTTTTGCACAATGTGAATTTTCATATCTGTTTGGATTATTGTTGATTGTTGTATTGTTGTGTTTTTACAGGAGATGGATACATTTATGATGTTGGTGTGTACATATGGTTGCAGTACAACTGTAATAAATGTTGCCCGCGCATTGTGTTATTCGCGTTTGGTGGACTGTTTGTGTGAAAAATAGGGGAAGTAGTTTGCTAGTTCTATTGCATTGTTCTATCGGTTACTTGGGATTAATAGGTGTGATTTGGACAATGAGGAAGAATTTCAGAACATGTTACTGCTTGCTAAATCAATGGGGGTACAACATGTAGAAGTTGTTGTTGAGTTGAAAAGTGATATTGGTCAGTCAAGTAGCTCGGGATCGCTGCATGTGGGGGTTGAGGAAGAAATTGATGCACTACGGAGATTTTGCCACCATAAGGAGAAGGTCTTGTTGTCAGCCCCTTGGGCAAATGGTATTACGCATGTGGGACAACGGTTTGTTGGAGGTGCACAAGAATTTCATGATGTTTTATGTAAGTATGCCATCCAATGTGGGTTTCAGTTTACGTATGTCAAGAACGAGACAACAAGAGTTACTGCTGTGTGTGCGATGTGTGAGGAGAGAGGCTGCTCGTGGGCTATACATTGTAGAGCACAACGAGCAAATGGTTTTTTCTACATCAAGAGGTTTTGTGATGTGCATAGTTGTGGTACGGATGTCCGAACATCGAAGAATCCGCGAGTTAGTTCGGATTTGGTGTCGAGTACCATATCTGAAATTGTGAGGGACAAGCCGTTGACTCAGCCGTGTGAGGTGGTGACTATTTTGAAGAGGGATTATGGGCTAGATGTGACTTACCATGTCGTATGGTTGGGTATAGAGAAAGCAAAGGCTGGTATTCATGGAGATCACTCATTATCGTTTGACCAGCTGCGGAGGTATTCAGATGCTGTGATGCGGTACAATCCGGGGAGTTATGTCAATATTGACTATGATGCGAGTAGTCAACAGTTTTGTCGTTTCTTTGTGTCATTCGCTGCGTGTATTTCTGGGTTCAATTCTTGTCGGCCTTTATTATTCCTGGATGGAACATTCCTCAAAAGAAAGTACAAAGGTCAGCTACTTGCGGCAACAGCGAAAGACGGAAACAATGGTTAGTATTTTTTTTAGTTGTCTATTCATGTCAATATTCACATTGAGCAGCATAGTCTGGACAAATTAGTGATTGACAAATTATAAGTAATGTGAACATTGACATTAGTATGCACTGATGTGAATGTTCACATCTGTGTCTGCTAATGACAGTAATGTGAACATTCACATTATTATACACTGATGTGAATGTTCACATCAGTGTATACTAATGTCAGTTGATCCATTAATGAACAGTACTGTGAATGTTCACATTATCAATGACTCAACAATCAACAATGAATTATTAATGGTCGTTAATGTGAATGTTCACATCATTGATGTTTACGAACCCGAATCCAAAAATAACAATAGTAATAGGGCAATGTAGATATAAACATTCACATGACCTGTTTCGTTTATATTGTTTTCTATTCACTTTGGAATATTGTGAACAGTTGTGTATTGGTGTTGTGTTGTAGGTCTGTTTCCTGTTGCATTTGCGATTGTTGATTCAGAGACCACGGCCAATTGGTCGTGGTTCTTGCATGAACTTGGGAAAGTTGTTGATGGTAAGCGCCAGATTACTTTTATTTCGGATTGTAATCTTGGTCAGTTAGAAGCTATGCCGAAGGTGTTCCCATCGGCTCACCACGGTTATTGCTTACAACACTTGAAGAGCAATTTAAGAGACTGGATGAAAGGAATTGATAATCGATTCAGGGATCACCTAGTAAGTAGTTTGGGTGACTGTGCTTACGAGCCAACTGTGGTAGGGTTCCATGAAAGCTTGCAAAATTAAAAGAGGAGGGTAAACAACAAGCACATAATTTTTTCAAGGACTTGGCACTTGAGCACTGGGCAAATTCATATTCAGGTAATAATAGTTTCCTAAAGTGTTCCATTTGTCAAGTTTAGAATGGTAGCGATGTGAATTTTCAGTTTAGAATGATAACAATCTTCCAATTGTGTTTCATGTTCAATGTAAATGATGTGAATGTTCACATCTGCTAATGATGACCAATGTGAATGATGTGAATGTTCACATCTGTTAATTTGTCAAACAGTCATGCAATGTATTACATATTTGAATGTTGACACCTATCATATTTTGTTGTTGTTAACATTCACATTTGTCTATCATTTAAGTTGACAACATAATAAGCATATAATGTTCATCGCGAATGATGTTAATGTTCACATCTGTCAACGTGAATGTTCAGACCTGTTAAATTCCGTATTGTACAATGTTTGTGATATTGTGCAGGGACATGCGTTATGGGGAGATGACATCTAATGCGGTGGAGTCATTTAATAACTGGATTAAAGAAGCACGTAATCTTCTTATCACTCAAATGGTGGACACAATTCGTACTCAGTTGATGCGACAAATGTCTGCACAACGTGACCAAGCAAACAAATGAAATGAGCTTATTTGTCCTACATTTGAAACAATCCTTATGGATTCGTTCAGTGACAGCAGGTCTTGGCAAGTTAGCAAAGCCAATGAGGATGTGTTTGAAGTTCATTCGATACCATCTGTTATAGTTGATGTTGCGAGGCGTACATGTTCTTGCTTCAAATGGCAAATTAACGGATTCCCATGTGACCATGCTGTTATTGCTATTCAAAAGAGCCGCTATAATCTTAATGATTGTGTGGAACATTACTTTCATGTAGAGACATATCGTGCAGCCTATTCGGGTGCCATATTCCCTATACCATCGGTGGAGAAGCCACCTTTTGATCCCACGGACTTCACTATATACCCGCCAACTGTGAAAAGACCACCCGGAAGGCCGAAAAAGAATAGGATCCCATCAAGGGGTGAGAAACTGAAACAAATAAGGCGTGGGAGATGTGATAAGTTGGGGAGCCATAATCGGAAATCATGCAAGGAGCCGATATAGGATGTACAATTTTCATTTCAACATTGTGTTTTACATTGGATTCATATATTCATTTTTTAAATAAGATTGTGTTGTGTTGGCAAATATTGTATTGCAATAAGATTACGTTACATTGGCAAACATAATAATGCATTAGTATTTGATTTGTGTTTTATTTTTAATTTTTTAAGGTACCAATCTGACATTTATGTTGTTGTGTTTTGGATGAATACATGATGTTAACATTCACACTTGTATAATATAATCACATTATGTGAATAATTGCACATGGGTTGAACTTTTAAACATTTTTGTGGTGTGAATATTCACATTCTTGTTACCGTTAACAGCATCAAAGTAGATGACATGAACGTTTACATCAATGTAACCATTCACATCATCAACTCATAAGATGTGAATATTCATGACATCGTTGCTGCCATTCACATAATCAGAAGTTATGATGTGAATATTCACATCATCAAATTATTAGATGTGAATATTGACTTATATGTTAAGAAATATCATATTCACACATGTCATATTGTGTTACAATAACACTTTAAGCAATATTCACATCCATGTCGTATGGCTTTAAAACATAAAAAAATGTATGATCATTCTGTGATGTGAAAATTCACATCATGTCATGTGTCAAAAAAAAAAAAAAATACAATCTCAATGTGCATGACCAACACAAAATAGGCCTCAAAATGCATATACATATATTGGGTGAAAAATACCTGTACAAGCAGTGATATAGACTTGATTTACAATTAAGCTAGTCTGCTCCAATATGTAAAATTTATTGACACTGAATTGTCTTAAATGTGGATAACAAATATGGGTAACAGTGATAGGTGGACACCCCCCACCTATAGGTTTTCACATTGCACTATCATTCTGTGATTCAGAAAAAGGTGTACTAATGAGTCTCTTATTTGACACCATTCAAAGCGATCTAGGCTAGTAACAATTTCTTCACGGCATACATGCGCCCTCATGATGTAACAAACTGCAGGCCCGCAATCCACCCTGAAAATGCAAACTTCTTGTTAGATTTTGAAATTTAGGTGGGTAATGGTTGTGGAACATGTGTACAAATCGATTTTAGGCTTACGAATCTGATGCTTGTTGAGGACAGATATCTACTGATATGATTGGTTGCGAAGTATTTTGGCTTGATAATTTGGTCCATAATGGTGATGATGGCCCGATGTTGCGTACCAAAGCCTCGATGTAGTCCCTCTACCAACAATTAAATTTCATATTAGGCACCAACCAACATAGTGCATAAGTCCAAGTTCAAATATTACACATCATGACAAGTATTATATGTGTTAGCCACTTACTACTATTTGTGCTTTGTCAATAAATGGGTCATGTATACTGGGTCTTGGGCGTAGCGAGTTATAATGCCTCCATACATTGTCTTTCACGTCGTACACAACAATCGTCCAGTGGAAGTTGTCGTGTATTGGGAAGATTAAGAATCTCTGGCCTTGATACTCCTTGGTATGTACATCAATCAGTTTATTTCTCTTGTGGGGGGGTACTCTTGCATGATTTTCTGCACACAAAGGGCACACAATGATGTACCAAGTATTTATATCAATGTTCGATGTGAATGATGTGAATGTCCACATCTGCTAATGATAAGTGATGTGAATAGTGTGAATGTTCACATCTGTTAATGTGAGTGATGTGAATGATGTGAATGTTCACATATGTTAATGATGAGTGATATGAATGATGTGAATATTCACATCTGTTAATGATGAGTGATGTGAATGTTTACATCTATTAATTTGTGAAACAGTCATGCAATGTATTACAGATGTGAATGTTCACACCTATCATATTATATTGTTATTAACATTCACATCTGTGTATCATTTAAGTTAACAACATAATAAGCATATAATGTTCACTGCGAATGATGTTAATGTTCACATCTGTCAATGTGAATGTTCAGACCTGTCATTTTATGTTCAAATCAAATACTGTTTATGTGAACATTCTCATCAACATCAAACATAAACAAACCAAAAGTCTAGTGGTTACCAAACATGTGCTTGTAAAGATGAATGATGAATCCTCTAAACTTGGGTTGACTAGCCCTTGTAGTTCAAGTAGAATTTCACCATATGCACCTATCACCTGCAGAAATAGAGGGGCGGCAGTACATTATTTGCAGTGTCTTTACAGTGTGTGTGTGTGTGTGTGTGTTTTGTACACATTTACGATTGCCATACGTTGTTGGTTATTGATTCTTCCTTGATGATGTGTATGATGTCATCAAAATACATGTCTTTAGTCTTTGAGTCCTCTCGCCACATTAGCAACCTGTGCATTGTGATTACAGAAAACGTTAATGTTAACATTGCACATTTATAAAATGATCTAACCTATTAAGTATGCGTGTGAACTTAACATGAGCAAAATAATTCAATTGGGGATATGTAAGATCACTTACTCATCACCACCGTTCTTGTGCAAATTTTGGACCTTCTGCTTGTTGAGTTTGCTCATGTTGGCCCAAACCTTCAGTTTGTTGTTCAAGGTTAACTTCTTGTACTTTGTTGGATGCTTTTTTTGTGAATGCTTGTCTAAATCTTGTGCAATTTGGACTGCATGGGATTGCTCTTCAGCTCCCTCTTTCCCTTTCTTTTGACCAGGCAAAATGGGGTTATTCAAACTCATTCAACCGGTGCTCTTTCCTTACCTTCTGCTTGATGCGCTTTACCCTCGATGGTGGGCTGATAATGTGTTCCAATGCTGCAATGGGATGCTTCTTAAGGCTGTCATGAGCCTTTTGTGCTTCAACTTGAGTGATAATGTGGACGGACTGATCGTCAAAAAGGTCTTAAAGAATTGTTTTTTCACATTCCAAGTTGATGACCAACTTCGTCAACCACTGAATTTCTTTATCTTTCTACTCTATGTAATTCTTGGTGTCCATGTCCATATTGGATGGGCCCGATTGGTCAAATAGTTTGGCTTCAAGGGCAGCAATCACCCTTGCCCTCAACTCCCATGATTCTTCCAACTGTTTGTATTTCGCTTCCCATTATCGTACGAGACCCCAAGCTTTTTGGTTTTCTTTTATAAGTACATCCACAATGTCCGGCTCACTTGGTTGTGCTATGATGATACCTCTCTCAGCATTGGGGTTGTTAAAGTTGGTGTTGATGTCATGTCCAACGTTATTTAAGTCCATTGCATCGCCAGAAAATCCATCGCTGTCATCACTACGTTGACTGTCTTTGCTTTCATCATCATTGCTTTCATCTTGCTTTGCTGGTGCACTCAATAAAACCTTAGGTTTAGGCTCCACATTCAATTTTGTATGATGGTACATCTTAGCTTCAGTTGGGGATGCCATCAGCTCGCCGCCATATACTTGCAATTGGAGACATTATGTTAGTTAGTGTAAAGACCCACATTCATATCTTAGTCATGCTTGCATGCATTTATGTGTTTTGCCATGTTAAATTGCATTACAAGTCTTTCCTTGTTTTGTTTAAGTGTTGATTGCATGTTTTGTTCCCTCGTTGCTGTTGCCGAGGTCATCCATAAGCCTAAAACTATCTTGGAACCACTTTGATTGACCTCCATCTTCGTCCTGGCATATTGGCCGAGATGATTATCATCTAGGCCGAGGTGTGTGTCACTAAGGCCGATATGTGTATTATCTAGGCCGAGATGTCATCCTTGAACCCAAGTGATCTTGTTCCTGGACAGGTATGACCTAGACCGAGGTGTGGCATATCTAGACCGAGGTGTGGCACAGCTAGGCCAAGTGTTGTCCTTCCTAGCCGAGATCATTGTTCCCTGACTTGCCGATGTTTTGTCCTTAGCCGATGTCATCACTTGCCGGAGTGCCCTTGCCACCAAGCTTGTTGAATACGCTTTGCCTTACACCTGTCTTGTCAATCTATCACCTTTTGAAGAGAACCAACCCGGTAGCGCCACGTGGCCGAGCTGAGTGTTAAGTTAGCCATTAGAGAGAGAAACCTATCATTTGTTATATTTTGTTCTAAGGAAGAGAGAGAAGCTCTAGAAGAGGGAGAAGGAGTTCTTGGAGAGAGAGTAGACTTTCAAGCTTGATTCCTAGAGATCAAACCGTTAGATTCGTGTTCTAAGGTTAGATTCTTGATCTTCTCATGTTGTTCTTTATGATTATGTTATTGCATTACATGATTGAATATGATTTGTAAGCCATGCATTGTTTTGAAGTTCGGTTTTAGAAAGAAAAAATAGCATTCATGTATTCTTCAAAGAAAAGTCATGTTTTGATCCGAAAGCTCATACCAAGACCTATGTTTTCATGTTTGTTTTCATATGATCTTTGAGTATGGGTGCCCAGGTCCATGTTTTTGAACTCATAGCATGAAATCCCAGATTTAGATTTTGTAATGAACAAGTTATGATTTTTAGCAGTCATGTTCTTCACATGTTCTTCATGTTCTTCAACCCAGATTTCCAGACTTCACTTTCCGAAGTGTAGTCACCGAGATCACTCTTGCCTAGACCTTACACTTAGGCCAAGCATCGTATCTCACCTTGGCCTACCTTGCATGATCACTTACACCTTTTGTTGTCTCGCATGAACCTCGGCATGCAGCTGCACGCCGAAGCCTTGGTAACCACACCTCGGCCAGGAGGTGTGGGACCTCGGCTTAGACCTGGTTGGTACCCAGCATGTCTTCCTGACATGAAAAACAGTGTTTTGACTTCCAGCATGTTTTCCCGAGATCATTTGCATGTATGAAAGACTTGTTTTGAGATGTGTTTTCAGTGGACCTTGCCATGTGTTTGTAGGACTTGGACTTTTGCCTTGATCCCGACGTCCCAAGAACTAGGTGAGTGGTATTTTTAATAAAGCTATGTTGTAAATGTTTTGACAAGCTTTGCTTTACTTGTTTTGAAAAAGGATTTGTTAAGAATGAATGAATACCCCTATTTTATGTATCAAGTATAAGTTTTGCTTACCAAGTATAAGTTCTGTTTTGGATGACATTCTCGGGAAGTCCGTACGTGCCAGGGGACTTTAAGCATAAGTGGCACAAGTCCGTACGTGCCAGGGGACTTTAAGCATAAGTGGCACAAGTCCGTATGTGCTAGGGGACTCTAAGCCTAAGTAGCACCCTTGTTAAGACATCGGCCACCGACGGTCTATGGACGGGTGTGCTCGATTCCGAGGTGTTATGTCTTCGATTGTTCTGTCCGAAATGTCATCACCCCAAGTACATGTTTTGATACAAGTTATGCTAAGTATATGTTTTGAACAAGTTATGTTATATGTACATGTTTTGAAGAAGATATGATATACGTATTGTTTTGACGAGACCTCGAGAATCATTCATTTAAAACCTTTATTACTTGTACCATTCACTGAGTATCCAAGCTCACCCCCCCCCCCTCTATGTATATATGTAGGTATCGAGCTAGAAGTCGGCTACGCCGAGATGTGTGTTTTGAGCCCGGTGTTTTGTATGCATGTTATGTCGGCGTTTTGTGTTTACGTCGACAACCTTGTATTTACGTCGGCGATTTTGAAGACTTATGTATTTTGAACATGTCGGCTCTAGCAGCCCTTTTATCAAGACGTAATATGTAATTTATTTTGTTTATATATCCAAGTTGTAAAGCTATGTAATGATGTATGCCATTCCATTTGACTTATGCACGGCTCTTATGGACCACTTGTAGTTCAATATATTGCTTCCGCGCATGTAAGCCCCTTATATTATACTCTGATTGTGGTTAGATTTTGAAAGTTGGCCTTCGGTAATCTCGGATTACTGGCCATCGCGGCACCATCCTACTAGGGGCGGGTCGGGGTCGTGACAGTTAGATAGTTCCTTGTCTCACTATGTGAATAGGCACAATATTTTGGTTGTACTTCTACCTCATTTAAACCAAGCTTAGCCAAAGATATGGACTTCATGTTGGTATGTAAGGCTGTGAGGTCCCACTTCACACATCGCGGAATGGCATTGGGGTTGCGGGGTTGTAAGATTGTTGTATGCTCACACAACCAGTACTGAAACAAATAACAAATATCGGTAATGTGAATGTTCACATCAAATAACACTGATGTGAATGTTTACACCAGTGGCCTTTAATGTAAATGTTCACATCAATTAACACTGATGTGAATATTTACAATAGTGGCCAGTGATGTAAATGTTTACATCAATTAACACTGTTGTGAATGTTTACACCAGTGGCTAATAATGTGTGTTTATACATTACTGAACAGTAATGTGAATGTTCACATTATTGATTTCAACTTCCACACCATTGCCTAGTAATGTAAATGTTCACATCAGTAATGTGGATGTTCCAAATTTGTTTTAGTGCTACCATCACATCAATCTACACTGATGTGAATGTTTACACCAGTGTCTACTAATGTGTGTTTGTACATTACTGAACAGTAATGTGAATGTTTACATCACTGATGTCAACTTCCACACCATTGCCCAGTAATGTGAATGTTCCACATTTGTTTTGGTGCTACCATCACATCAATCTACACTGATGTGAATGTTTATACCAGTGTCTACTAATGTATGTTTGTACATTACTGAACAGTAATGTGAATGTTTACATCACTGATGTCAACTTCCACACCATTGCCCAGTAATGTGAACATTCACATCAGAGTGGGGAGACCCCGTAAATGTTCATATTAAACATAGAATAAGTTTTATGAGATTTACTATTAACAACATCACACATCCAGTGACTTGTCTTGGTTTTCCACAGTTTTGGCTCACTGAACCCATCAAGGTTGCCCGGATGCTCTCAGCCCAGTCATACTCGATCATGTTGTCTAATGGGTCCATGTATGAGTAGAAAGTCCATCTAATTGTTTCTCCGGATGTAGAAAAGAACAGCTTGACGCATGCATACATGCAAACTAATCTTGCGACCTCTTCATTGTTTTGTTTCTTTGTGCCCTTTAATGCTTCACTCAGAATTTCTCGTATTTTGGCAGCACTTAACCGACTAACATCCTTGCACATTCGGTGTATGATGCCGGTCGTTGGTTTTGCACCATAAGAGAGGTCCATCGACTTGGTGCCGCAGTCCACCCCAAAAATAAGTGATACATCGCTTCTAAAAATCTAGATGCTCTTATCCCTGATGTAAAACCTCCTACTAGATGGCTTGAATGTCTGCACTATACGTACAACGACATCATCATATTTCATGCAGTGGTTGAGGTCGACTTCATTACTGATCAAGCAATCAAATAAGGGCCAAAACGGTGTTTTTCTAAGGCACTTCAATTGACCACTTGTAAATTTTGTATCCTTCAACAGTTTCACCAATCCAGTTACATTTGATCGGTAGTTAACCTTTTTCATGTTCACTTCTTCAGGGCCAGCTGTTTGATCAGGTTTGGCTTTGGCACGGGATTCCCCTCTCTTTCGTTTGCCATCAAATTTACGAGGAAGACCTGTTTGTTCAAATAAGAACATATAATTGGCTGAAAAACAGAGGATGGAACCAACAGCACCAAGCAACAATCAACAATTAACAGTGACAGTAATGTGAACATTCACATCAATGATGTGAATGTTCACATCAATGTCTACTAATGTCAGTTTATCCAGTATTATAATGTGAATGTTCACATAATCTATGTTTGCAAAATCAATTCCAAAACAACAATAGTTATAGGGCAATGTAGATGTTTACATGGGTAATCACATTATGTTATAATTGGCTGAAAATCAAAGTGTGGAACCAACAGCACCAAACAACACCCAACAACACAAACAAGTCTGACATTGATGTCACAATGTGAATATTTACATCATATTCTATCACATTGTTGAGTGAAGATTGGGGGTTCTATGGACATCAACAATCAACAATATCAACAGTGATAGTAATATGAACATTCACATCATTATACACTGATGTGAATGTTCACATCAGTGTCTACTAATGTAAGTTTATCTAGTAATGAACAGTATTGTGAATCTTCACATCATCTATGTTAACAAATTCAATTCTGAAAACATCTATGTTTACAAATTCAATTCTGAAAACAACAACAGTTATAGGGCAATGTAAATGTATACATCGGTGATCACATTATGATTGAAAAGCAGAAGGTGGAATGGTATTGCTTACTTTTGTTCCTCATGGTAGGTGGGTATGGATTACACTTAATAGATGAAATAAACTCAATCCAACGACAGGAATTTTCGAATGACGAAGTGTCACGACCCAAACCCGGCCCTATGGGTTTAGCACCGTAACCGGCCAGTAATCCGAGATTACCGAAGGCCTGCTTAACAGTAATACAGTAAGACAGAGTACAGGGCCTGGCGGAAGCCAATACAGTAAATAAAATAATGTCCAATGAGCTGTGACAGTCTGTATGCCAAAAGATTTTTCATACATATTTACAGAACAGTACATATATATACATGTCATTCAGTGAAACCGGGACTTAATCCCCACTCAACAGTACAGTAAAAAATTCAGTCTATACCATCCATTCGGTTATTACAAAGCAGTGAGACAGCGCAAAAAGGGGAAATACTAAAACACCCCTAAGCCTTAGCATGATAGGCTCGGAACCTCGCAGTGAGGCACATTGGTTGGCTTGACAAAATTGGAGTTTACTCCGACGCTTCTAGCTTTGATCCGGTGCCTGTACACCTACATATATATATATGAGCAGTGAGCTAAAGCCCAGTGAATAACATAATGCGTAAAGGAGTTAAGAATGAATGTCCTTACAGTAATGAAAACAGTTCATTGATTCAGTATATCTGTCATTCAGTGATATGTGGTACATCCATTAGCATAGCAGTACAGTAAACGATAGGTCTTAAAAGACCGAGCAACAATTGATGGCCATCAATCAGTAAACAGTAGGGGTTCCAACATGGGAACCGAGTCGATTAGACAAATCCACCCGTTCATAGACCGTCGGTGGGGCCATCCGTTCACAGACCGTCGATGGCAGAGATTTCTCAAACAGTAGCAGTAACAGTAAACAACAGTTGCTAAGGATGCCACAGTACAGTTCAGAATATAGGACATACATTCATACAGTAAACAATATCAATTCAGTAAACAGTTCAGTTCAGTATTTCAGAAGATAATCATTTGAACATATCTTTACACAATTGTTACTCACAGAGATTGGGCTACAGTAGGCTAGAGCGCGGTTCCTCGAAATGCCAACCCTATACAGTTAACAGATTGAACACACTCTAAGTTTCACAGTTAGGAAAGATAAACATTAACTCCCTATAATGCCTCGGTGTGTTTTACATCTATATCCTTATTAAGATGTCTAAAACTAGGCCTAGGAATGCTTAGGATGGAATGAGGATACAAAGATGTATTCAGAAAACATTTGCAGAATTTTCAGTGGAACAGAGTCCCGCTCGAGCGCAGGTTTCCCCGCTCGAGCGGACAAGTAGACAAAGGTACCCGTTCGAGCACCGCTTTCCCCGCTCGAGCGTGTCACTCAACACTCCGCTCGAGCGTACAGTTCTCCGCTCGAGCGGACTGATGAACAGTGCAAAGTACTGGATGCTCAATTTCTCCGCTCGAGCGCTACTTCTTCCGCTCGAGCGGACTGAAAAACAATTCAAAATACTGGGAGCTTGATTTCCCCGCTCGAGCGGCACTTCCCCCGCTCGAGCGGACAACCAAAATCTGGAAATTCCAGATTTGTGTTCCAAGTTCAAAACTCAAATTTGATGCTCCCAATTCGATCCTCTTGGGCCCATTTTCTGGAAAACTCTTTTAAACACATAGAATAACATGTTTCAAAGCTCAATTTAAGAAATCAAAGCCCAAGGGTGTTTAATTCAAACTCAATTTCAAACCAATTTCATGAACATGCTATAAACATGATGTGCATGAGTTTAAAACAATCCCAAGCCTCAATGCTAGCTCAAATGAGAATTCTTTGAAAAACAAGATGACAACATGGTCCTAAGCATTAACATGGACATGCATGCAAAAATCCATGAAGAACAACCTCCCAACTTGACAATATGCACATGCATGCACCAATTGAGCTATAATTCAACATGTTTGAACTTAAAACATGAATTAACTCTATAATGAAGCATGAACCACGCAAGACTTAGCTCAATGTCAACAATAAGAAGATGAATTCCTTACCTAGAGTTCCAACTATAAGGTGAGGAAACTTAACTTGACATTCTACACCCCAATTCTTCAAGATTCAAGCTAAATCCCCAAAGTTGAGTCCAAGTCTCTCACTCTCTCTCTCTAAATCTCTTCTTGGTCGGTTGGGTGTGAGAAGATAACTGATCAAAATGTTTTGGTCAAGTGTATGCAAGCCTCTAAGTGTGTGAGGTAATGGGCCACTAAGTGGCAATTCCGTAATTAAGCCAAGGTTTGCAATATATCAACATTTAATCTAATTTAATCATACCAAATCACATTTTGATCAAATACACCATAAAATTATATAAATTCTAATGGTTCCAAATCATCAATCAATTTACGGTTCGGCCGCCAATAAGACCTTCAATTAGCAGTTTAAACATAAAACATGAACAGATAAATAATCAATCAGACAGATAGAATGCAATTTAACTAACATATACACAATCAATTCAGTTCCAGTTTCAGTCAGTCAGTTCAGTAATTTATTCGGTTCAATTATCAGTCATAATCAGTTCAGTTTAACGGTAATCAGTGCTTATTCGGTAAACAGTGACGAGGGTTGTTACACGAAGCACCCTCCTTCCGATGTGAACCTTCGTAGCGGTGAGATGAAGAGGAATCTGGGGTCGACGGTGGACAACAACGACAATGGTGAGGCGATGTGAATCTAGGGTTACGATGAGGCAATGTAAATCTGGAATCGACGTTCAGTTTTTGTTTTTGAAATTTTGTGGATTGAATAGTTGGAATGGAAATGGGTTTTGCAAGATCGATTACACGTGGGAGAGGCGGAGGAGGGTTATTTCGTCCTTTTACAATTAATGGACCTAATGGAATATTCAAAAATAGTTTGGATTTTATGGAATAAAACAGTTGAAAATAGGATTTATCAAAAAAGAGCCCTAATTTTATTTTTTCTCTCACAACAATTAAATCAACTAAAAAAAATTCAACTATCATCCAAAACATAATTTTTTTTAATAAGACTAAAATAGTTATAAAAAAAAAAAAAAAAATTTAATAAAATGTCTGCTAAGATGCGCCTCCCTTTCTGCTCCTCCACAGCCTTGTAGTTTTTTCAGTTGCGAGCGTCGACAAAAAAAGATTATATTCACCACCACCATTGAACGCCGTCGATCACCGCGACCACCCTGCTCTCGCCGCCGCAAGTCATTGCCAGCCGCCACCAAAGTAACGCAACGCAACCCACGTGGCGCAACCCTTTCCCTCGCCTCTTCTAGACTTGAGCTTCGCTGATAATCGTCAATTCCTATCCCGAATAATCACATTCCTATCCCAACCCATCAATCGAAGATCGCATAACAACAACAATAGATAACAACAACGATTCTCTTACATGCAATCTTTGGATAAATATTAAATGCAGACTCAAGTCACCAAATCTATAAAAATTTGCAGTGACTTTTTGAATTTATTTACAAGAATGAGTTTATTACCATTATAGAGCTATATCAAAAGAGAGGGAAAGAAAAGAAAAGATAGACAATTGGATGTCATGAAATCCTAAAAATAATAGTATACTGCCATCTGATCACATTACTTTTTTTTGTTTTGTTTTTTTTTTTTTTTGGTGGCTTTGTGAGTGATGTGTCTCTAAATACTATGTAAAGCGCAGTGTTTTTTTATTTTTTATGCAAAGGATAAACTTGTATGTAGTCAGCGTTCACAACAATGCTAACAAGGAGACGTGTTTCTCTTCTCTGATTAGCTAGTCGAACATTTATTGATTTGACCTGCATCTGGATAAATATCAATGTCAATCCGAACAACTAAAAAAATAATTATGCTTATTCACTCTCTGGATTGCCTTTGATCAGATAATTTCCTTTTCATATAAGAATATCTCTCCAGCTCGTTGTATTTGTTTCCTGATTTTAAATGAAAACTCTCTTTGTTGCAACAATAAATAAGATGGATTTATGCTTGAGGGAATTTATATACTATAATTTAATGGCCAGTAATGGTTACTTCACTATGAATGTGAGCTTTGAGGTGAGCACAGCATACACCAGTGCATATTGAAATTGATCAAATGATTGGTTGGTTTCTACTTGTCCCATGCAATTTCTGTTCCTATTTGATTTTGTTAGTCAATTTAGGTTCATGTGATTGCCATTTTATCAATGCATCATGCTGTCATGATATGGGTTTGATGCCATTCTTAATCACTACCAGGGACTCATTGTTTTCCCCACCTTTTTTTGCTAAATTCTTTCAGGAGCTAATCATTTGCAAGCTAGTTATACAATGGATGGGACTGGTGTAGATGGAAAAACATCACAATTTCAGAGTATGACATTCAGTGATGGTGGTCAGGCATGTATTTGGTCATCTCGCAGAGGGGGTTGTAAAATTAATATAGGAAAGCAAATATTTTGCAATAGATCTTTAAACATGAAAAGTATTGTTGCGGTTGGTTTTGACATGGATTATACCTTGGAACAATACAAACCTGAAACTTTTGAATATCTTGCATATGAAGGCACTGTCAGAAAGCTGGTGTATGATTTGAAATACCCTCCAGAGGTTAGTCTGCATTTTTCTCCATTCTGCAATGCTTAAGTTTGTGTTTGGCCATGGTTTGTCATAGAAAAAATGTATGAATGACATGCTTATGTACATGCTCTCTGTTAGTCATTTTTCACATGAAATTAATCAATTTTTTAATTATATTCAAAAAAATGAAATTAAACTAGATTTGCATCTTATTAGTAGAAATTTAAGGAAATATTGGCAGGGTACTTTCATTTCTTTAATAGATCGCACATTATGTTTCTTATTATCTAAAAATTTGATTTTATTTGTCAACTGTTATTTTTTTTCCTGCTCTTATTTAATAAGGGTTGATTTTTTTGTTTTCGTTTAAAAAAGGGTTTGACCTTATGTCTTGATAAGTAATGGTCCTTTGTTATTAATCATGTCTTACTTGTTTGGTATTCTAACACTTGAAGCAAGAATCAGCAATTTATTTGATGAAAGTGATTTTTGTGTAGTTGTTGGATTGGACTTTTGATTGGAAGTACATGGTCAGAGGTTTGGTTCTTGACAAAAAGAGGGGCAACATATTGAAGGTAGTTTAATCGTCTCATGTACTTGTTTTTAGTGGCAGGAACATATGCACACGCACACGCACACGGAGTCTTAATGGACACTACTTGCTGATTCTATTATTTCATGCAAATTTTGTCAATTGAAATTTGTTACTTATTTTTTTTTTTCCTGTTTATTTATTAGTTTTTTTTCTTGATATCATACAGATGGATCGACACAAGTATGTGAAAGTAGCATACCATGGATTTAGGGAGTTATTAAAAGAAGATAAAGTTGCAACATATGGAAGTACTTTGATACGAGACACATTTGATGAACCTAATTATGCACTGACTGATACCCTTTTTTCACTGGCTGAAGCCTATTTGTTTGCTCAACTTGTTGACTTCAAGGATAATAATCCCGGAAAATTTCCAGAGGATACCGAGTAAGAGTACCTGTTTTAGAGTACGCTTTACAAGTAGTACAAAGAAAGTACCTGTTTTAGACTTTCAATTAACTGATGCTTTGATTCACTTGTGAATATTTGCTTTAAGTATTTATGGAAAAGTAATTAATTATAATTCCTTAGTGCATTTGAGGTACACAAATTTACTGTGATGGAAAGGAAGGTGCGAAGGAGGAAGAAGTTGTTAGCAGCCAGCAAGGGGCACACACACAAAAGAAACTTTAAGAATAAGCATAATGAGAAAAATTACAATGAAGCATGTGATGTGAGAACATGTTGCCATAAGTCTAATGGTGTTAGCGTTTGTCTTTTTCACTTAAGAATCTTCTTCACAGCTTCTTCAAGGTGCTAGAGTGACTCCAAAGATCTGCCTCATTATTGTTGGCCCTTTAATTGCCACATTTCCTTAGGTCGTGTGTATTCTATCCTTTTCATTTTCTCTCCAAAATACACTATAAGAATTTACACTTTTGCCGACCACTTTTGCCGACCAAAAAAATTTTGGTCGCAAAAAAATGATATTTGGCGACCAAATATTAATTAGTCGCGAATGATCATTATTTTTGGCGACCAAATATTATTAGTCGCAGAAGGTTATATTTTGGCGACCAAAAAATGACTTGGTCGCAAAAAGTGGTATGCTTTTGCCGACCAACTACAAATTTGGTCGCGGAATGTCACATATTTTTTGGCGACCAAAAATTTGGTCGCGAAAAACTTATTTTCAGCAACCAAAAAAATTTAGTCGCCAAATTAGTACTTTTAGCGACTAGTATTTTAGTCGCCGTTGATTGAGATTTGGCGACCAAAAAAGTTTGTCGGCGAAGGAACCTTTTCTGCGACTAATTTAGTCTTTTGGTCGCCAAAAGTTTGGGGGAAATTTGAAACGTGGGGCGGGAATTTGAAATTCGCCATTGCCCTCTGTCTTTCTCTCACACAGATCCTCATACCACACTCGACCTACGACCACATTGATCTCTCGTTGATCCTCATATCCTCATACCACACTCGCCATAAGGAGACTCTTAAATGTGTCCGTATACGCAAAGTAAGATCGTTTTATAGCTGATCCAATAACCATCCATATAAAATATCTTCCGCTCTTACTCTCTCTCTGTTTGAAAATTTTTTGAGTGCAACAGTCCATCTCTTCTCCATTTGCCCTTCATCAATCGGCAATCTCCAACAAATTCACAGTGCCTCTTCTTCTCAACTCTCACGATCTCTGAACTTTGTCACCAACAGTCAACTCTCCCTCTCTCTCAGTTGCATTCTCATGCTTTTGTTGTCATGTTCTTGTTCTCATTCTCAATCAATTGATCTTTCACTCTCACCCTCACTCTATCTCAAACAATCAGATGAGGATAGAGATATGGGAATCCACTCTCTCGTCCTGATCTTCTTCACTCACATCCCAGACAATCTTGATGTGGCGAACTCGCTTAAAAGATTAGCATCTTGGTCTTCTTGGACGATCATAAGGTGATTTCAAACCATTTTTTTACTGAATATGTACATTTTTTTAAAAGCCCCAACTTAAATTGATTGTGTATGTACATTTTTTTAAAAGCAAAACTTTAATAACAAAGGATTTGTGTTTTTTGTTTTTTGTTTTTTGTTTTTTTTTCTTGCCTTCAAACTGTTTGATAAAATGTCTGTTAGGCTTCTCAAAATTCTAAGCCACAAGCCTAACCCATTAATGGGTTCCATCAATTTTTTTGATTTTCTATTTCTCTTCTTCTACTTTGAGTTCACTCTGTTTCTTTAGCCACCCATGAATTGTTGGTTTGCGAAGTTGTTATGGCTTTTCCATTTGGAGGTCTTTGGAATGACTTTTTTGATGTGTAGAATGTGTGTAAAATCCCAGAATTGGGGATAATTGTGTTAGTTTGAAGTGTTTCTTTGCTTTAAATCACTTTACAATGCACTTGTTTAACCTATCACTGGTGTATTACTCAAGTAGGTTTAGGAAATAATATAAAAAGAAAATAAAGAATTAATTAGAAGAAGCAAATAAATTACTAAGATGAGAATTGCTGCATAAAAACAAGGTGGAAGAACAAGATGCGAACAGGATTCTACACCCTTTGGTTCCTATTGTTTGCTTCGCATTTGTGATCACATTTTATTTGTTGATAGTCAGATGGACTAACTCTTTAAGTTTTGTGATTTTAAGTATTTTGTGTATATGTTCATTGGATAATCTTCATTATGATTCCTTTACTCTAATAAGCACAGACAGGACAAACATCTACAATGGAAAAGAATACGTAGAAGAACCACTGAACATGGTTGAAAGCAAATGAGATAAATTAAACTATTGAGTTTGTTTTTATATTTGTTCTCTGTGTTGTCTATATTAAAAATGACATTTGTTCTCTTATGGTGCTTTACAGTGGGACATTATATAGAAAAAATGATAGTGGAATTGTTCTCTGTGCTGTCTATATTTGTTCTCTTATGGTGCTTTACAGTGGGACATCATATCTCTTTGTAATCACTGCAAGCGATGTTTGAAGGGATTCTTGTTGATATACCATTTGCAACGTTCTTCTTGAGCAAATTAAAGCAAAAGTAAGGTTGCACCCATGTGGCATTCACAATGTATATTCTTATTTATCAAAAACACAAGAAATAAAAGAAAAAAGAATTTCTTGCAGATGATCAACCTTATATCACTTTTCTTTCTCTCTCCTTCACACTTCCACTCCCACTTCCACTGCCCTTCTAAAAATTGTGGAAAAAATCCACACATGCTTTATATGTATCTGCGTCCACATTATGGTCCTATGGAAATAGTTTTGAATTTCAGGACCATCTCTGCATATAAAAGATGAGTCTTTTGGGGTCCCAAATTGCCTCATAGCAGGTGTTATATTTTTTAGTTTTGAATTCTAGTTTTGAAATCTATTTTGATGCTTTAATTTTAGTTTTTAATTTTGATGCATCCAAAATTGACTTTTTTAATAAACAACTTAACATTGCTTACTTTGTTCCATCTATTTCTGTTTTGAAAACAGGGCTGTGAACTTGCCCAAGGAAAAAAAGGAAAAAAAAAAAAAAAGAAAAAGAAAAAAAAGAGAGAAGAAAGTAATGAAACATTCTAACATTAACTACCTAAATCTTGTAGGGTTCTTGCACTGCATCCGTTTCAACGCACCAATACTCAACAGATATGTGCTCAGTTTTTTGATTGGCCTCCTAAGAAAACAGGTTTTGTAATTCACAATCTTAATTATGTATTCTAGAGTAACTTGCAAGCATGCACATGCTCACATCATTTGGATTCATGAGCTTTTTCGAGTTAGGTATCTGTACTTCTATCATCTAGTTAGTTCACTGGTTCATTTACAAGACAATATCAATTAGCTCCTTATTGGGCTGTTCCTCAGCTTATAGATTTTCGTTACAGCATGGGCAACCAGTATTGGAACCTTTCTTTCGGACTTTTAGTAACACTGCCAGCTGATCATAACTATTGTTTTCACATTTTTCTGTTGAAGGAAACTGTCAAACTAACTCTTGTAGTGGGATGAGTCAATTGTTACACTAAACTGTCAAACTAACATTTTGGTGAACATCAGAGAAATCTTTTTTATAATAAGGTGTCTGTAGTAATCACATCTTTCCACTGGAATAAAATTTTCCTTTTTAGATTTCAATCTTTTGACCACCCTTTTAAGTAAGAATGTGAAGAGTTGAATCTATCTTAGCTTATAACTCAAAATTGTTAGGCACAAAGAATTTGACCATTGCCCAATAAAAAAAAAGGGCAATGGCATAAACTTCTCCTTCCATTCCTAAACAAAAGGTTTGTTTCCTTTTTAACCTTTGAATTTTCATGCATTGATTAAGATCTCTTGAATTGAGGTCTTGTTCCTCTACAATTGATGTCTTCTTCTAACTTTAAACTCAAAAATTAGATCAAACAATGTATCGTGGATGTTAAAGTATGTTCAAACTTAAATTTCAACCTAATAAATCAAAATTTCAAATGAATTTTTAGGTCTTATTTGATTAGTGAGATTAATAGTGAGAAGATTAATAATCCATATGATTAGTGTAGGAATAATTGTCCAGTTGAATTAGTGGGATAAATAACTCCCTCTTGTCACATTTGTTTTGCAATAGATATAAAAATATATAATCCTAAAGGCTCAGATGTTGAGAAAAGTAGACGAGACAAAGTTGGTTCAATTTCACGCATCTGTGCTAAGAGACCTACGGGCAATTTAGAATTTGACTCTATTACGAAAAGAATTTGACTCTATTTCACATTTATTTTAGTGATTTTAGTGATTTTCATCTAGCCTTCCAATTGCATATGTTTCATGGAGCTAACATCTTTTTAATTTAGTGATTTTAAAAATTCTGGCTTCAATGGCTTCTCTACAATCAAAATGTGCATTTAAATGAATAATGCTCCGCAACTGTTGAGCATGGGAGTGTATTCTAGAGACCAAGAATAAGCAATAAATTCAGTTAATGATATTTTGGCTCATACTCCAATGAGGCCACATTCTAAATGCTATATATATGTACTAAGATAGGCATGCATATTAAATGGGCTCATGTTCAGACCTTGAAGTCCTCTCTTGATGAGCAAACTCTGGAATTGCAGGTTAAAATATCAATTGGAGCTGAGGCCATCTCTCATGTTCAGTTATTTTATGGTATAGTTTGATATGTCAATTGTTTCATCTATATTACCCTTTTGGTACTAACTTAAGTTCATATGGATGCTGAGCATTGGCATTGGCATTGGAAAATGAATATGAATATGGATTGACATATGCCTGTTTACTTCATTCTATTCGCACTGAAATTTGGGAGTCTCAGAAATGTCTATACCCGCCGCCTCCTACATCACAGGTATGTTTCTTTAAGGTTGTTACTTTTCTTTTTTTTTTCAGAAAGGAAGGTTGTTACTTAATAATCTAGTTATTTATGGTAAAGATACTGTTTTTGATGCATACAAGTAAATCAATTTTGACAGTGGTATCGAATTTTAATAATTACATGGGTTGTTATTCATACCAGTAATTGAAGTAAAAGTATCACTTAGACAAAAACTACTCAATGAATACAACTTATTAACATGAGCTGTGCCAGAAACTGGTATTTAATGTCAAGGAATCAACTCAATAAGCTTCAATCCCAACATACTATTTTGGGTAGGATCAGGTTTTTGTAATCTATAGTACGTAAAGCCACCTCAGTCAAATTCAAGACAATCAAGACCTCTCACACAATTGTAGATTAACTCTCGGTAGAATTTTTTGGAAAACGTGGTGGCCAATAAATCACTTATGAATTTTTAAGTTAAAATCTCTTATAAACATGAAAAGCAACAACATTAAGGAAATAAACTCATAATAAGACCAGAAACCAAGCTATATTTATTCACAAATATCTTCATGTGAGTCCTATTAATCAACTTTCCAAACCCTGTTTTATTTTCATTAAAACTCTAGTGATTTTTTTTCATGTCTGTATTTCTCCTGCAGTGTCCAAGTCTGGAATAGTGGAAAGTCTCTTGTCATGGGCAGATTCTGGAATAGTGGTATGTTTTTATTCTTTTATTGCATTTTTATGCATTAATAAGAAGTTTAAAGTAGCACTTAATGATTTTTTCTGCATTTTGACTCTAGACCTTGGGTATTTCAATTCCAGAATTTCTATACATAAATATCTATAAATTTTCTGAAACTAAGGTGACTCATGTGTGGGCATGTGTGCATCCATCTATTCATTCCTGCAGTAATCTTTCCTATTCATTTTTTGATATGTACAGGTAAAGCATAGTAGAACGTCATCCCCATCTTCTTATGAGAAGGATTTTTGTGAATTGGTAGATATATATACCAGAAAGAAAAGGCCTGATAAAAAGAAGCATAATGTGATGTTTATATACATGTTTATATGCATGTGTGCATCCATCTATACATGTTTCTTCTAGTGACTCTAGTCACTTCATTTATCTTATTACTCTTCTAAATGTCCAATCCATGGTAAAGTGGGGATCTTTGAAAAATTATTCTCTTCTCTTCCCCGGACTGAAGAATGTGTTCCTATAATTCTTTTTCTCTTACATGAGCATTCACTTAGAATTTATTCATTGCAGTTTCCTGTGGTGAATTCTTTGGTCAATTGCTTGATAAGGACTCGGATATTTGTGGGTTACGTGAGATAAATGATCAGCCTAACAAATGGGAAGAAGGATTAAAACTTCAGCAAGGTCATTTAGAAGGATCAACAATTATATATGTACCTACCAGAAAAGAAACATTAAGCATATCAAAGTTTCTTTGCAAGTGTGGTGTGAAGGCTGCTGCTTATAATGCCAAGGTAACTATTTTTGTACATTTGTTTAATTTGGATTACCTATCATTCATTAGTTTTTTTCATTTTGGTAATGGTTTTGTAACTCTCTTCAAGGTAAATCAACCTTACTAGACTTCTGTCACTCCTAGTTTTTAAAATTTGTAAAGTCTTACGTCTCATGAACGATGAAAGTGGAAGCTGAAAGTTTTATTCAATAAGTGATTATTAACTTTATAAAATTGATGCATTCTCCTTGGGGCAACAGAAACACCATTATTAACTTTTATTCAATAAGAAGGCGGCCATGGAAGAAAGACATCGTGCGAATCAGTTAGCTCAGCAATTAGAGGATAATAAGCGAAGAATAGAGGAACTACAGAAAGAGATATTGGAACTTGTGTCCTCTAGAACATTGGTTGAGGCTCTTGCTGTTCTGCCTGATAAAAATATGAATTCTGAAACTGCTATAATGAAGCTGCAGAGAAAAAAACTGAAGTTTAAAAAGAAGCAAGTAAAACATGCAAAAAAAGTTGTTGAGTTTGAAATATATCGTAATAATATACTACAACAAAAACTATGTTGCTCAAGGCAGGGTTTTGTTCAATTTTCGCATCGCCTGGATGTACTAAATAACTACTTCTCACATCGGGGTGAAGGTAGTGATGACCTGGTAAAGGTCGGTTTCTCTTTTGCTTATTATTCATTTAAACTATCTGAACATACTTGAATTAAATTTTTGTTGATTATTTGATAGGTACAGTGATGTCATTTATCAATAATAGTCTATAGCATACAGGTTTCTAGTGTTTGTTATTGGACTATATTGTGGTTGAGTTTACTCAGAAGCAAGTTAATTGAAGTACATAGGTTTTTGACTGATGGCTGTTTAGCTTTTAATCTGATGGGTGAGTAATCCAATCAGGGCTTATGCTCTTATAATTCATCATGGACTTACTTGTATATGTATTTTAATAAATATTAGGAGATAGTTATTTGGTTGAAGATTATAAATAATGCTATTCATATGTAGCTGTTGTCAGTCAAGTTTTGCAGCCTGAGAATATATAGTTTCAACTTTAAATACTTGAGTTATGTGTTGAGTACTTATTCATCCTATTTTCCGTATTCTTTGCAAGTGATTAGATTTCGATATCTTATGCTTTTTTATTTTTTCTCTTTCCTTGAACCAGAGCATACACAAGTTTCTTCACATGGTATTTACTTAACTACTTGTCTAATTTTTGCAGACTGGCAACGTCTTTAATACTCCAAGCTTAAACTTGAGGAGGGAACGCTTCAGTAAAAAGTGGCGCAATAATGAGCTTGTAAAGCCTATTTGCACAGCTATGGATGCCTCTGATTTTATCAAGCAAACCATAGAATATTTGAGATTGCTTTCTCAATAACATTAATCTGAAGGGCAGATTTTGATTCTGAATCTTGCTCACCCCATGATTCCACAATAAATTGATCATCTTGTAACTCAACCTTTTGTTCCAATTGGAGTTCTTAGCTCTACATTATGATGGATAGGTGAAGATACAGTGTCTTCTGCAATCTCAATAGCATTAATCTTCTGGGCAGATTTTGACTTTGAATCTTGGTCATGTTGATCTGAAGACAATGGGACTGTAGGTAGCAGCAGCAATATGCATTTTTAGCTCTGCATTATGATGGGTAGGTGAAGATACAGTAACTTCTGTAATCTCAATAGCATTAATCTTCTGGGCAGATTTTGACTCTGAATCTTGGTCATGTTGATCTGAAGACAATGGGACTGTGTAGCATCAGCAATATGCAGACTGTTTCTGGATGTTGCAACCGTAGAAGAGTCAATAACACTATTGAGGAATTCTGAATTAGAATCATCACAAGAAACTGTATTGCACAAAACAGAGTCTAAATTTGATGAAGCAACTGCCTGTTGATCCACCTCCTTTTCTGTGCAAGATTCTTGAAGATGCTCTGGGGAACATGCCTCGTTGATTTCCATACCATTCTGATGTAAATCCTCGAGAATAGTAATAGATTCTTCTTGCAATTTTGTGGGACTGGTAGAAAAAGATTTGCTGTCGCCTTCATTATCATCACAATGCGAGCCAACAACAGCAGTAGCCACAATCACAACTTTAGAATGAACAGTTTCAGTTACTACATCATCTAAATGCACATCGGATAAATCACTTTATTTAATTGCTTGGTTTTGCATTTATATATAGGATAAATCAGCAAGATGTTCGTAAAGCAGCTGAAGTATGCATTAGTGAAATTTTCAGTCTGTGGTCCCTGATGCAGTATGTAGACAAAAATTTTTGGTACCTCCTTTGGTTTTTGTCAATAATCTAGCAGAACTCCTGAGTTTATTGTCTTGTTACATGACTAGGTGACCAAGAATTTGAAAGATATTCAAGAACCTGCCTTAGCTATTGTTCTTGAACGACTGAAGCACTCTGGGGCTTTTCAAGGTATGTTGTAGTGAAGTTTGTTGAGGTTTTATTATCTTTGTTCGGTAGTGTTGTTTCATAGTGACATAATTTTTCTTTGTTCCCAGAAACATTTGAAGTGGCTAAAACAATATCGATGGGGCCATCATTGAAAAGTGGATCAAAAGTTGGGAAAAGTGGATCAAAAGTTCACAAACCAGACGAGCACCCTCCCCAACATATTTCTTAACAAGTTCACGAAGCTAAATTGTACCAGACTACTTGGCAGTATGAGCATTTTTGGGAGGATTAAATATGTTTGGATGGATGTGTATGGATAACAAATATTAGTAGTTTTATTTGTTGATAGTCTCGCGCATGGATAACAAATAGTTATGTTTCAAATTGTTATGCTAGATGGATGTGACTTGTGAATGAAAACTTAGAATAGTTGTATTGTGTCGAATGTTAATGAATTATGTATTGTGTCGAATGTTAATGATTCAGTTAATTTGAATGATGCTTTAAAATTATAGGTTTATTATGGATTGAATGAATTATTAGGAATGACAGGTGTATTGTTTTCCTGCTTTGGCGACCAATTTATTAGTCGCGACATCCAAAATAATTTTTTTTTCGCAAAAAATGACAATTGCCGACCAAGAGTTTTGGTCGGCAAAAAATACATCTATTGCCGACCAAAACAGCTCTTGGTCGTGGAAACTCACTTTTGCCGACCAAAAGTTTTTGGTCGCGAAAAGTAACAAATGGCGACCAAATTTTTTGGTCGTGGAATGTCACAATTGGCGACCAAACTTTTTGTCGTTGAATGTGATAATTGGCGACCAAACTTTTTGGTCGCGAAATGTGTCAATTGGCGACTAAGATATTTGGTCGGGAAAATATCACTTTTCGCGACCAAAGTGTTTTAGCGACAAAATGAATTCGTCGCGGTAATTAAATATTTAGCGACCAAAAATTTAGTCGGCAAATCCAACTTTTGCCGACCAACCAAAATTTTGTTCGCGAATTACTTTTGCCGACCCTCAATTGGCGACCAAAGTAGCGACCAAAAAAAATTGGTCGCGGATAACTTTTGCCGACCAAAAATAGACTTTTAGCGACCAATTTTTTTGTTGCCAAAAGTGTGAATTCTTGTAGTGATAGTAGATTATTTTGTTCATTTTTCTATTGTTGATCAAACAAAAAACTCCAATATTTGCAACCAAGAGTTTCATTCTATATTGGATTGGAAACGTTCTCTATGTCTCTAGTTTGTGTACCTTGCTAAATCCCGAGAATCTCTAGCCTTTTTTAAGTCATGGTTTGTTTGGAATAAGCTAGTTCACTAGGCATTACAAATCTAAATCTAGATTGTGGTCCGTGCGTTTTTTTTCTTCATCTACCATGATGAATCAATTGATATAATACAGGCATTGCACTTTGCGAGGAAGCATGAACACTCCAAAATGGGTGTGTTGTGTCTGACACATGTCGAACATGCCACGTGGCATGTCAAAATTTTTAAATCATTTTACTTTTTGCAAGACACGTTTGGGACACTTTATGGACACCCATGTCTTATGTTTGGACATGCCTCAGACCTTTGTGTGTGTGTGTGTGTGTGTGTGTGTGTGTGTGTGTGTGTGTTTTAAGAAAAATAATTTTAGAAAACTAATTTGGGGTTAGAGTAAAATATATAGAAATCTATTAAGCATGGTGTACGAGTACTAGGTGCTTACCCAGTACGGGTATGCATACTAGTAAGGCTGCATGCATACTGGGTATGTGAAATATCCACCCAGTATGCAAAATACTTTGGGTACGGATCGAGCACAACATGAATACAGGACTGGTACAACATATGCATGTTTCAGGTACATGATAGGTAACGTTTTGAGTACTTTTGTGGGTACTTCATGACATAAATGTAACTCTTTTAAAAATATAGAGGTATTGGAACAATTACATTGTGCCTATTTTTAGAAACTTTTAAGGGCAATTCTATATGCATACCACAACAAATCTTACGTACACACTATTTGTGTCATTCGGATATAAACTTTTTGAACAAAAGTAAAATGTTTGGACATAAATTTCCGAAAAAAAAATGAATTGTTCAGATATACATTTTGTTCAACTGTTGATGTTCGAACAATTAGTTTTTGTTCGGAATTTTATGTCTGAGCATTTAATTTTTTCAAAACTTTATATCTGAATGACATGAATAGTGTGTGATTGAGATTTTTTGTAGTATGTGAATAGAATTAGCTAAACTTTAAACATATATGGTATTTTTGCAATTATTTTTTCCATTTGATTTTTTAATTGTTATATGTCATATACTACTACAAATTATAAAATTATATTTTTTATGAATGTACCAGACTGTACCTGTATCCTTTGGACTAGCTAGGAGAGCCAGTCACTTCACTAAACAGACTTGAATTTAGGTATCATGAGTATTAATGGCGAACACACTTAAAGACCGCATTAAAGATGAGGCACGGGTTATTTGCCCCATTATGTCAAGGCCAATGCTTGTAGATAATGTATACTCTTACTACTTGCTTTCTTATTATGGCCCCGTGTTGGTAGAACTGTGGGAAAGTGATTATAGCTTGTAGTTTAACAGCTTATAGCTTATAATTGTGAACATAAGCTGATTTTTGACTTATAAATTAAGCTTCTTCTTCCCCACTCAAAGAATAAATTGATTTTTGACTTACAAAAAGCTATAAGCTATACTGTTAAGCTGAACCAAATACATCAAAATAGCTTAAATTAAGCTAAAAACTGAAATAAACTGAAAATAAGCCCTACCAAACAGGGCCTATATATATATATATTTAATCTTTACTATTATGCTCTTTTCCTATATTCAGAAGTGTCCACCATATACTTGATGTTGATTAATTATAAAATGTATTATTTTTAAAAATATTTCAAGATGTGGGAGTTGCATTTGCAAGAATGATGGACATTTGTTTCTATAAAAAGGATGCACTACATAGTTTATGTTGGGGGATTGTTAAGAAGTGTCATTGAATTGTCTGAAAAGTTAAAAAACTAATTTTTTAACTTAGGACATATTAAAGTTTCGAACATGTCCCTAGGAAGCACGAACACGCCAAAATGGTGTGTTGTGTCCATGTCCTATATGTGATGGACACAAACATGACATAGACATGTGTCAAACACGCCACGTGGCATGCCAAAAATTTAATTACTATTTTGTTTGCGGACACATTGGGAAGATTTCACTGGCACATGTGTCTTGTGTCTAGGACACTTTTGTGAGTTCTTTTTTATAATTTTAGAAAATTGATTTGGGGTCAAACTAAAATATATGAAAATATAAGGAGGGGAAAGTGGGAAAAATATAAAAATACACCCGCATGTACATTGATCTCATAGCTATGTGCCCTAATTTATATTCACATATATAGCAAATAAAAATATATAAAAAATTTATTTTTTTTGTATCATGCCTTGTCCGTATCCTATTTTTTTGAAATTTGTTGTGTCTTGTGTTTGGACATGGTCTATGCCTATGTTTGTGTCCGTGTTTCTTTGGACACGTCTCTATGAGTATTTATGAAGTGTTACTCTCTAGAAGTGTCCTTGCTACTTAGTCTTTTTTCATTTATGTTTCATGCATGAGAAAGTCATGTAGTTCTATGTAACACAACGTATGCATCTTCATAATATTCCTAAGAATAGGTTACTTCAATAAGAACCTACTTTTGATGGTACACATATTATTTTATGTAGTGGTTATTTATTCCAACACTTCGATTGAATTGGTAATTTTAATATGATTGTAATTTACCTCTATAGTAAAAATTGTAGAGTTGCCATGGTGGAAATAATGTACCTTATATATCATTTAAGACAAGATTCTAACAACGTCTTCAAATTTTCGAACATAGATGTTGATTGTCATAAATATGATCCTTAAGCACCATTATTAAGAACTGAATTCCTGCTGTTTGATTTAGTTCCTTGAGTTAGGGCAATCAATTCATATTACATGTCCGTACTCTTTGTAATCCGACTAGCAATCTGAACAATTAACGTTCGTTGAATCACTAATTTGTGAATATGCAACTTATCTAAAAGCTTAATTTGTAAGACGTATAGTTGTAACCTTTCAACACGCCCATGCTAGCCCTCAATGAGTGGGCTAAACAAGTGATTGCATAATCAAAGGACCATCCTGTGTTAATACCATGTTAAAGCCATCTCATTTAAAGCTAAGCTATAAGAAGGGGTGTAATTATCAACATTATTTTGTGAAAACAATTTTATGAAAGGGTAGTTATTAAACAAAGCAGTGGCATTGATAAATCTTTAGTTTTTCTTACTTTCTTGCAGGGGGTATTATATTTTTAGGGGTCATGCTTGTGAAGGGTTAGTCACCCCCGGTGGTGAGGACAGAGTGGGAAATTCAGGGCTTATATGTAATATTTTCTATGTACTTCTTAGCCGTATCTCAAGCGATACTATTATGTTATGTAGATTGAAATTTTTTGTGTGGAGAATAACAGGTCGGATAAGGAATTTTTTTTTTAATAATGTACAATGTGATTCAATAAATGCTGGTACTATTTTATTTTATTTTTCAAGTCATATGTTACTCTTGTTTGTTCATATGTCACTCCTTTTTGTTTGCTATATGAATGTCAAAAAAAATTTGCTTGCAGCTACTCTTTTTTGTACAGAGATGTTCGAGCTGCAGTGGACTTGTGCCATCGTGATGGCACTTTAAAGCAGATGGTTGCAGAAGATCCCAAACGGTATGTTGTAGTGATAATTTGTTACTATCTTGGACACGAATTTGAGAAAGTTAATTAAAGGGTGGGTAATAGTTAAATTATTGTGTAACCAAGGTTCTGAAAAGCGGTTGCAGTCGCCGTAATGGTGGTGGTGGCGCAGTTGCGGTTGCGGAGTGTAAAGGCCGTAGCGTAACGGTTGCGGTAACCGGAACAGCGAATTTTTTTATTTTTCGTACAATTTGAAAAAAACTTACTGATACGCATATTTTTTTTCCATGATTATATTTATTGGATTTAAAATAAATATTGATCAATTTTTGTAAATTTTTAAGTATGATCCAATATATTTCATATTTTTAAATCACTATAAACTGAGTTTTTTACATTTTATTTTAATAATTAATGACTTTATATTATACAAAAAAACAATCACTAACTATTATATATAAGATAAAGAATGACAAAAGTAAGAGAATAAATAAGAGTCTAAATATATATATACATATTTTAATCAAGTCAAATAGATAATGACCACACTTATTATTATTATTATTGTTATTATTATTATTAAACAATATATAGATAGACACACACAAACAAAATAGTTGAGTGATAGTAGCTGAATAGAATAGCATAGGTCTTATAGCTTCAACAAATCAATAACATGTTCATCTTCACTCTTCTTTCTCTATCTCTTGCTCCTCCAGCTTCTCTCTTTATTTTCCCTCTTCTCTCTCCATTTTCAGCTTTTTTTTTGTGTGTGTGTTTTTTCAAAAGAAGCAGTTCGAAACTGTTACGTAACGGTGCGTAACAGGCCATTACGGCACCGTTACGACTGCTATGGCAACCGTTACGGCCGACACACCTATGAATCTCAATCACACTGCAAAAGTGGCCATAACGAGTGGCGGTAACCACCACAACCGTTACGAAACGGCATTACGTAACGGTTGCGGCCACTTTTTAAAACCTTGTGTGTAACACAAGCCTAGCCTACATTAAAATACCTCACAGCCTGAGAGGTTAGGTCAAAAAAGGAACGCATGAACGCCTAGCTCATAAACATTCTCTCAAAACCAGGCAGGATGGGTTAAACAAATGGTAGTCACCATTTCCTCCAATTTGTTTGAAAAGACTTGGTTTCTAATAGTATTTTGTTAGGCTTGGAGATACATTGATTTAGTTGATCATACTCGTCACCTGTCTGGAAAATTTGTGAATCAAGTCTATCATAATATTATAGTCATTAACTGTTAGGCGTTTTCAAGTAGTTATTTCCCCATTTGACAGGTGTGCCTTTTGTGTGTTAGGTATATTAATGAGGATACCTTAATAGTTCCCATGATCAAAATGTTCCGAGATTCTGGTCGTTCCACATTTCTGGTGACAAATAGGTTGGTGCTTTTCTTAAGTTTTTTTCAATGTGAAGGTTTTAGGATGGATAGCTTTATATTTTTAGATTATGCTGTTAGTAATAGTTCCCTCTGAGAAGATTTATGAGTCTCTACCTCCACAGTGCTCAGGAAAAGAATCAAGTACTTTATGGCCCCTGCGTATATTTTTTGACAGAGGGAATTAGTTATTTTCGCATATTGTGTTATCATGGCCCCATCCCCGTTGAAAAAAATTCCATTGTGATTACTTGTGTTTGATGCTGTCTTGTTAATATATGGAATTAAGATTTATGATCCTCGCTTTTTGAAGAGGTATTTGTACTCTTTCTGGAATCAATCATTCACTAAATTATATATACCATTTCAATTAGCAATTTTTTTTTTTTCACCATCAAATTTGAGATTAATTTATTTGGCGGTGATTAGATAATCATTATCTAAAATTTAAGGAATAATATTTTCCATTTATATTATTGATTTGAGTGAACCTCATATGCTATGAAGAACATGTCAAATGTCTTCTATTATGTTGACAACAAAATTCCCCTTTCTGTCATGCAACAATTCTATTCTCAAATCCTTTTTCTAAAATAATTCATATAATTGATTATAACTTTTTTATTATCCCAATAGGATTATGTTTTTTATATTGATTTTTTTCATGAGATCTTTCCATCCCTCCCTCCCTCCCTCCTCTAGAATACATATTTTTGTATTAACTTGAGGGCTTAGTTTTCTGAAAGTAGGCTATATTTATAGCGAGCTGACATAATTTAAAATCTCACTTAAATCTGTTGCAGTCTATGGGACTACATAAACATCGTAATGTTGAAGCAGTTGCAGTTGCAGTTGCAGTTGTCATTTCATTTTCTTTATTTAATTCATCTACACTTTACCTTTGATTAAGTGTCTTTAGCTCTATGGATCTCAATTTGACACGTGCATTTAGTGTTTTTTTCTTCTACACAAAGTTTTAAATGAATTATTAAATTATTAGTATTATTATTTTTTCACTTCTGAGTAGGGAATGCTCCATCATACATATTGTAGTCTACACTAGCAGTTAATATATTTTCATATAGAAAAAAGGTCCAATCTCATTGCACAATATTTTCATATTTGCTTGGTCACCTTGTCTGCTAGCTGGGACTGATGGCTTGCATGCATAGTTGCCTCATTGGTCTGCATGCCACCCCATGAATGTCGTTGAGTCATCATAACAATGCCATGTGGCTTCATCATGGCGATTCCACGTGGGTCTTCGATTCATTTGCCTGCAAATGATTTTGTGAGCTTCTGTGGGGATACATTTTCAGAGTACCAACACGTGGCCAAGGTGATGCCGACGTGTCAGCCGAGGTGCCACGTGTCCAAGTCATGATGCCGAGGTGATCTCGGCAAGGCCGAGGTTATCTCCGAAGATATCGAAATCCGAGATAAGCGGATAAGGCACAAGAGTCCTAGAATGAGGAAGGACTTCAGCATGGATAAGGATAACACTCTTAGGGAGTTTATCTCTATCTATTGAAGAGTTCAGGATAAGCACTGAGCTAAAGTCCATTAAAGCTAGGCTTCTATGGGGACTAGGATTGAGTTGACTATAAAAGAAAGGCACCCCCGATGGGTCTAAGGTACGCAATTTATATTCTGAACAGTGAGTTTAGCACTATTGATTATTTTTTAGAGATATACTGACTTTATCGTCGGAGTGCCTCCGGGTGGACGAACCACCGCCGGAATCTACTTTTTCTGTTACAGGTCAGACAGGTGTCATCTATTCTGCCAGTACTCTCCAGCTGAATACTGAGTTGGCAGTGTGGTCAGAAAAACACTCACACAGCTTCTATTGTTGACTGGAAAACACACCAATTTTTAAAAACTGGTTCATGCTTTTGAACTCTTTCAACAATTTCAAATTGCAACTTCGTAGCATTTTATAGAGTTTGATGTTAATTAATGAACATGCTTACCATATTTTCATAATTATTATGCATCGTTTGGATTTATAATCTAAAAAAAGCAATTATGTTTCTACAGTGCAAAACCAAGTTTTTTCCATGATGAGAATCGTGCCAATCTTTTTGAGGTTGAACCCGAGTCTGGGATGCTACTTAATACTGATAATGGCACTCCTATGCCTCAGGTTGGTGTACATATCCTATGATCTGTAGAATTTACAACATCCTTATCGGTTATTGTTTTGTGTTCTTACGAATTTCATTTTTAATGGCCTAGGTGGGAGGTACTTCAATGCTACCATTAAAGAGCCTGAATAAGAATTGTAGAGTGTTCAAGGTAATACTTGAAGCTAAATCTTTCATTTACAAAATCTATCTTGTATAAGATGCAAAGATTGTATTGTGTGCTTTTGGTTCCGGGCCTGTCTTCTATGATTGTTGAGTTCCATTGGGTACTCACATAATTAAATGTGCTACTCATATTTTTGTGAACTTGTGTTTTCAGGGGGGCAATGTTGGTCATCTACATAAACTACTGGGTATTGGGTCCAGTTCACAGGTTTGTTTATTTGAATTTTTGATGGTTAGATTATTTTTCTAATGGTTTCTAGACATTATGAAGAATATATCTTCTTAATTGATATGTTTCCTTGATAAGTTATTTCCATATAAGCAAGAACTAACGTCTGTCCTTATTGAATTTTCTGGTATGCAGTAAATTGTTTTAAGTTTTTGAAGTTTATTTTAATCAAGTAATTCATCTTACAATTTATATAGGAATCTATTAGTCATTTATTCATTATTGAATCCAATATAGCAATCAACATGATCCTTTTTTGTCCAATAAGTTTTCATACTATCATTATGTTCTGATAAGGTGTACATTTGGTAGGTTCTTTATATCACATATATGGAGACATTTTACGCAGCAAAAAGGTTCTAGGTATGCTTTCTCTATTTCTTTTTCCTAGGCATAATATTAATAGCTAGCTTATGAACTTTTTTGTTCTTGCCTCATTTGATTAAATTGTTATTACATTCTTTTAAATTTGGATGAGAGTTGCACAACGCTTGTCAACTCTCTATTTGGTTCTACAATATCTTCCTGTAATAAACCAACCAACCAACCAACCAACCAAACCAAGCCTTAAGTCCCATCAAATGGGGTCGGCTAATATCTTCCTGTAAATATCTGGTTCTAAAAAATGTGGCATAGAAACTTTTGAACTAAGAACAGACCTGACACTACAATTGTGCTTTCCAGATATTGAAAAGTGCTTTAAAGCTCTTTTTTGTTTGGCTGAAAACGTTTGGGATATCTTTTTCGAGACTACAGAAGTAAATTTTAGGCATAACAGAGATTTCTTCTAAATGTAACTGAATACAATTATACTTTCTTCCGATTATCTTCATTATTCTTCCATCCAGATAAGGGACCTCAGTTAGTATTATTATTTTTGGCACCACATATTTCAGTAACTCTTATGTTGATGACACATAAGAGATAATGGTAATTATATTTGAAATGTTGGAAACTGATGCAGTTTGAATTTTAGAAAATAAGTATTTTTATTTTATTATTTTAAAATGAATATTATTATGGAATTATTTAGTTATTTAGTTTCCTTATTTTTGTATTGCATTATGGAAGTTGCCAATTCTAGTTGTTTCCTAATTAAGTTAGGTCTATGTTTTAGTAGTTGCCAATTCTGGGTGTTTTTTAATTAAGTTAGGTCTATATTTTGCTTATAAATAATGGATGTAAGCCTTAGGGCAAGGAGAGTTTTTTGATCATTAATATATTTTGAGTTTTATACTCTTTGTTCCAACTTTGGTTAATTCTTTGTGAATCAACTTTTGTTGAGCCTTTAAACTCGGTATTCTTGGTGAATCAACAGGTCTAGAGAGGAGTCTTATTTCCGATATTCTTGTTTGAATCAACGGATTTTAAGATTGTTACTATTGTTACGACTCGCGCTGCATCAGAAACATATGAAAGTAGCTCAGAGTAAGCATGCTGTGAACTTTTTGGATTATTGTTGTTAGGGTTAGAAGTTGTATTGATACAAATACAATATATTCAAGCTTAGCTGAGCTAAGTTTTATTTTGTGGTGGTTGGTGCCTTTCACTACTTACTCTGTCTTCACTGATTATGTAGGACCTGTACTATAAAATTTAGTTGTTAGCATAACTTTATAAAGTATACACCATGTTGTAATTCAAAATCCTTGTAATCCAGGATGGAGAACAATGCTAGTTGTTCCAGAGTCGGAGAAGGAGGTTAAACTCCTCTGGGAATTGAAGGATACCCGTAAGGTATTGATGGAACTATAGTTTCTTCCCTACTTTTCTCTCTCTCTCTCTCTCTCTCTCTCTCTCTTCTTTTCAACTAATAGGTTCGAATTGTAACTTTGATGCCTTCAAACACTAATGGAAGTTAAGTAGCATAGACATGGTGACCTGGCCTTTAATGCAAAGTGGTTGCATCTCATATTTGAACCCACGACCTCAAGGTTATTAGGCTGGATTTTAACCACTCAACCAGTGTCCCCCTGGTTATCATTGTAAATGATATTAAAAAAAACATGATTTATTTATTATGATCAAGTTTACAACTATACTAAACTAGGCACTTTCAAATTGCATTGTCATTCATATGGACATACTTGATGCTCTTTGCTGCAAGTGCTTATTAAAAGTATGATCACATACATGCTTTATTTTCATTTTGCTCCCCATTTTGAAATTTATGAGGTGATTTCATGCAGCAACTTCAACTATTGGGGAATGAGTGTGATCTTGTTAAAGAAAAAATACATCATCTGAAATGGTCTCTCAAGTAAGTAGTTTTCTTTTATGCCACTATATGCGAGTGAAACCTTCTCAGATGTTTGGCAAAATTTTATCGTAGAAAGAGTCCCCGCCCCAATGATGTGCACCCATGAGGTGGAAAGTGTGGCAGTTTCCTGTTGGTGGGTTTGAATCCATCCTGTCATAATTCAATCGTAGTGCTGTTACAGTGAGCAGAATATTGACTGTTTGGTTATTGCTTCTGAAAGATTATGATGTTCTTGTGTGTGACTTGGTCTTTTGCTTATTTCTTTCTTTCATTCTTTAAATGGTATTATCTTGATTTATTTCTTCAACTTAACATCGTTCATTCTGTTTGTTTAGGTTTAAAGGTCTTAATGATGATGAGGAGAAAAAACCATCATGCAAACTTGACAAATTGGAGGTTGGTTCTGTAAGATTTCTGAGTCAAACTGTATATCTCATTGAATTGATTGAACAAAGAATACATACATCATTTATATAGAGTACCACTAATTCCTAATCCTACATGAATACATCACTGAGATATATAGAAGTCTAATAGATATAGGACACTTATTCCTAATCCTAGGAGAACACATATTCTCACACCCCCACTCAAACTCAAGGTGTTTTAGTAGAAAACACTGAAAGTTTGTCAAGAAAAAACCGAAATCGAGCAGTGGTGTGAGTCTTAGTGAAGAAGTCAGCAAGTTGCAGAGCCGAAGAGACAAAAGGAAGCGAGATAAGGTCAGACTGCAAATGCTGACGGACGAAGTGACAATCAAGCTCAATATGCTTTGTCTGTTCATGAAAGACAGTGTTATGAGCAATTTGAATAACATTTCGGTTGTCACAATAGAGAGAGGTCGGGGAAGATTGAGGGACGCCCAACTCAGATAAGAGATTACGAAGCCAGACAATTTCAGCAGTAACATGAGCCATAGCACGATACTCAACTTCGGCAGTAAAACGGGCAACAACAGTCTGTTTCTTGTTTTTCCAAGAAATTAGGGAATCGCCAAGAAACATACAAAAACCAGAAGTAGATTTACGATCATTAACATCACCAGCCCAATCAGCACCAGCATAAGCCACCAAGTCTAAGGAAGAAATAGAAGAGAACAGCAAGCCCTGAAAGATAGTACTGCGAAGATAGCGAAGAATCCGAAGCAAAGCAGCCCAATGTGTAGAGTGAGGGACAGAAACAAACTGACTAATCACATGGACAACATAGGCAAGATCAGGGCGAGTAACTGTCAGATAGACTAAGCAACCCACAAGCTCGCGATATACCGTAGGATCATCTAGAGGAACCCCATCAGTAGTGTTGAGCTTTACATTAAACTCAATGGGGGTATCAGACAGCTTAGTGTTAGTAAGTTTGGCACGATGGATAACCTCGTTAGCATACTTAGTCTGGGACAGAAAGTAACCCTTGGGAGAAGAAGCCACCTCAATGCCAAGAAAATACCGCAATGGTCCCAGATCCTTCATTTCGAATGTGCGGAAGAGATGCTACTTGACCTCAGAGATAGCAGAAGAGTCAAAGCCAATGATGATCATATCATCTATATATAGTAAGAGAGCAACAAAACCAGCCGAGGTATGTCTTAGAAATAAAGCAGAGTTGGAAACAGAAGAATGAAACCCAAGCTCGGTAACAGCAGTCTGAAAGCGATCATACCAAGCACGAGAAGACTGCTTCAGACCATATAGAGCACGCCGAAGACGTCAGACTTGGCCAGAGGAATGGTGAAGACCATGGGGAGGACGCATGTAAACCTCCTCAGTGAGATGGCCATTAAGAAAAGTATTCTTAACATCCATCTGATAAAGAGGCCAAGAACGAACAACAGCGACAGAAATCAAAGTACGGATAGTAGTCATCTTGGCAACAAGAGCAAATGTCTCCTCATAATCAATACCATACTCCTAGGAGAAACCTTTGGCCACCAGACGAGCTTTGTAGCGCTCAAAAGAACCATTAGAATGCGTCTTGACTTTGTAGACCCATTTGCAACCAACCAGATTCTTACCAGCAGGTAAAGGAACCAACTCCCAAGTACTAGTTTTCTGTAGAGCAAACAACTCATCCTCCATAGCTTGAACCCAATGAAGATCCTGGTAGGCTTCCTTGTAAGACTGAGGTTCTGCAAAAGAGTGAATAGCAGACAAAAAGGTACGATAGGAAGCAGAAAAACAAGTATTAGACCAACCCAACCTTTTTGGAGGATGACGCGCTCAAGGAGGATATCGGTGTGTAGTAGGATCAGAGTCGTCAGAAGCAGGAGGATCAGCAGCAGGGGTAGAGACATCTAGTAGAGGAGGAGCCTTGCGACAAGAATAAACTAACAACGGAGGAGAAGAAGGAGGAGAAGACGAAGGAGAAGATGGAATAAGCTCAGGAGGAACTGTGGAGATGTACTCATCAGATGGGACCTCAGAAGGAAATGGATCAATATGAACCAAATCCTCTTTGGAAACTGGGGCGGTGAGAGGAGAAAGCTGAAAGTAAGATAGACGTTCGAGAAAGGCAACATGACGGGAGACATAAAGGCGACGAGAAACAGGGTCATAACAGCGATAACCTTTCTGAGTGAGACTATATCCCAAAAAAACACATAGGACAGACCGGGCACTAAGTTTAGTCCTATCTTTACGGGGTAAAAGGACAAAACACGCAGACCCAAACACACAAAGGAGCGAGTAATTAGGAAGTTGAGAAAATAGAGCCTCATAAGGAGACCGACCAGAAAGAAGGGGGGTAGGCATACGGTTGAGAAAAAAAGCAGTAGTAAGAACTGCCTCACCCCAAAACGGAGCTGGAACGGAGGCAAAGAGAAGAAGAGACCTAGCTGTTTCAAGAAGATGATGGTGTTTACGCTCAGCGCGGCCATTTTAGGCAGGTGTATCAGTACAAGAAGTTTGGTGAATGGTACCCAAGTTGGCCAAATATTCACAGAATTCAGTTTTAAAGTATTCCCCACCCAAGTCAGACCGCAACAATTTAATAGTAGATCCAAACTGTGTAGTGACCATAGACTGGAAAGTACGATATATCTGGTAGAAGTCAGACTTATGAGTCATAAGATAAACCCATGTGTAACGGGTGCAATCATCAACAAAAGACACATAGTATACTGAACCCCCTTTAGTAAGAACATGAGAGGGTCCCCAGACATCAGTATGCACAAGAGAGAAAGGAGAAATAGAAATAGATGTACTTTTATTAAAAGAAAAAGCTGACATTTTGGCAAGTTTACACCCCCGACATTCATCAATTTGACTAAGAGAAACTTTACCCAACAATCCTGACTGAGCTAAAGACCGTAAGCAGTCAACAGACAAATGACCGATGCGAGAATGCCATAAGTAAAACTGACTCGACTGAGAATCTAATTGAAACGAGGAAAGTGCAGCTGGAGAGGTAGATAAGGGTAGATGCAAGCTTTCAACCACATAGAGATCTCCAACTCTACGGCCGGTCCCAATCTGCTTCTTGGACACCCGATCCTATACACAACAAACAGAAGAGGAAAAGATAACATCAAAACCAGACGCATCAAGTTGACTGATAGATAATAAACTGACAGATAACTGAGGGACGTAAAGAACAGAAGGAATAGTAACAGCAGACATAGCGAATGGTAAGACAGACCCAATAGACAAAACAGACATAGCAGATCCATTAGCAGTATTAATAGTAATATGAACAGGTAAATGAATACAATTTTGAAGTAAGGAAATATGAAGAGTCATATGATGAGAGGCACCAGAATCAAAAAGCCAAACAAAAGAAGGGATACCTAAAGAGGACCCAAGCAAACCTGAATGAAGAGAGGCAAGAACGGAGGCAGATGTGAATGACTGAGAGGTGGACAGGATATGCTGAAGTTGTGCAATCTGAGCACTCAGGGAAGCCGAGTCAGGATCGGGAGCCGGAGTGGATGTAGTGTAAGCAGCAGAAGGTCGGAAAGTACCCAAAGTAGGACCGCGAAACTGTGTCTGAGAAGATGGAGCAAGTTGACATCCCTTTTTGGGACAATTGTTCTTCCAATGACCCATTTGATGGCAGAAAGCACACTCATCTGGCCCTAATGGTCCTTTCTTGGGTTTCGCAGTGGCCTGAAGCTAATGAGGAGGAGGGGTCGATAACAAGGGCTGCTTAGTAGGAACCAAGAAGACAGAAGGAGGCAAAGTCTGACTGGCCGTCTTAAGACGGGTTTCCTCAGAGAGGAGTTCACGAACAATAGCATCCACAGAAGGAAGAGGAGATCGATGAAGGATGTCACCTCGAATAGCCTCATACTAAGGGGAGAGGGCTGTTAAGAACTGTACTAAACGACCCTGCTCCCGAAACTCAGTATAAGTGTCTAGTATCTTGAGACTAGGTGGTTCCATAAAAGCCAACTGATCCTAGAGACCTGTCATCTCAATATAAAAGTCCTGAATAGTCTGATCCCGCTGACGAGCATTCTGAATAGTTGTTTCCAACTCATACCGCTTGGCAACGTTGGACTACTGATAGACACCTAGTAAATAATCCCACACCTCTTTGGCAGTATTGTACTTGGAAAACATCATTCCAATACGGTCAGCCACGGAATTATGAAACCAGGTCAGAACTTGGGCATTATCACAATCCCAAGTATCACAGGAAGTCAGATATCCATCCTCCTTCAGGTCTGATGGTCGAGGAACAGAACCAGAAACATAGCCCTATTTTTTTCGACCGAGAAGAAAATTTTTCATAACACTAGACCAATAAGGATAGTTGTCACCAGTAAGTTTGCATTTAATAGCTTGAATTTTATCTTCTGACATTGTGATGAACCAGAAGGAAAAGACGGGGCAAAGTGTGATAACCAGCAAAAATAAAAAAACTGAGGGGTCAAAGTATAATAATCAGGAACTTGTTTGGTCCAAAAGAAGAATGAAGAAAAACTGGTGGTAACGAAAGACAGCCGTAGGTCAACTTCGAACCACACACACAGAGACAGAGTGAGAGAGATTGAGGGAAAGAGAGAAAGACAAGAGTCGAAGTCGACTCTGGAGCAGCCGGCATTACCAGCGCTTCGATCGCGCGAAGCGAAGCAGGAGAGAACCAACGACGACGACGGCAACTCGAGTCCAGTGACAGATCACAAACCAGATGATAGACGAAAGACAACTCGAGACCTTCGCTCGAACTAGACGAACACAGAAGAAACAGAGAAAGTCACGACCTGCTGTAGACACCCCATTTTTGACCGCCCTTAAGACTTGGGCACTACTGATGGTTTACTTGGTGGAGAAAGTTGAGCAGAGCAAAGGTTCGATTTCTTCGGCAAAAGGAGAGTCAAACCCTAACCTCACACCCCATTTCTTAATCAAAATATTTTAGATCTTAAAACCCTCTCTTTCGAAATATTTTTGAAATAAAGTTCCTACAATGTCTTGAGGCTCACATTTTGTTAAATGTCGCGCTTTTCTGTAAACCAAGCCAGGACAAAGTAGAAATGAATGAAAGAGAGGTGGAATCTTTGAAAAATCTTTCAAAACACCTTGCTTAAGGGTTTGAAGTTGAGGAAAATAGGAAAAAAATGGGAGAAATCCAGTTGGAGGAGAAAATGGGCATGAACCGTTAAGAGAGAGTCGAGCAGCCCTCGTTGAATCGGGCCTATTCATTTGTACACTTGGATTTAAGATATGAGGCCATTACCGTTGGAAAGGAGACTTCCGGGGCTTCATTTTACACACAAGAATCTCCTAAAGCCAAGTCCGGACGGGGGAGATATGGTTGGTTGAAGTAGGGCATCAATCCGGTTGGACCGAATCTGCACGGCTTCACCAAAACATGCATAACTTTTTGCACAGTTGGAATTTTGATGCAAGGTTGGTGCCATTGGAAAGCTAACTTCTGGGGCTTCATTTTGACACTAGCCGACAACTTTTTGGCCTTGGAGACCACCCTCCGACCACCTTTCTTTCCGGCCGACCACAAAAAGTAGCTGGCAGACCACCTGACCCTTTTGACCTGGTCGGCCGACCAGGGCAAGTGGTCGGCCGACCCCCTGAACTGGTCGGCCTACCTCCTCCTGTCTTGCCTCTGTGAGTTGTTGCCAGCTGTGCCAGCTAGAAGGCACAGAATTGTTCCTCTATACACGTGTATGGAGGATCTTCAAACTTGTTTTTTAGCTTCTTGGAGAAGCTTTGGACCTCTTTGGCTATAAGAGAGACCCTCTCCCTCATTAGCAAAGGTTCAGAAATTGGTCTTAGGCATACAATACATATCTCTCTTTGTCTCTATATTTTGACCTCAAAAGTGTAGTGTTCTTGGCCCCTTTACACACCACTTTGAAGTCACACACACCTCCAACACCAACCTAAGCTTCTTGGAGGCCTTTTTTAGAGATTGAGGAGCTACATCTTTGGTCCAGAAGCTGCTGGAGTTGTTGAGCTTCAAGGGTAACACACTATTCCATCTTTTAAGCTTTATTTTGCTCCCTCTTTTAGACATACTTGCAAGCATTTTCGAGCTTTGGTGTAAACTAAAAAAAGTTTTATTTTGAGGTCCTTAACATGTTTGTTTAAGACCATTTTTTCTGTTGGGAGTCATCTACCCCCTTAAATGCTTCATTTCATCTTATTTTGAGCCATGCCTTAGGGCCTTTGCATTGACCTTTGTTTGGTCTCTGAGCCACTGAAATCCAATGGATTTTCAGTGGCTAGCATGCTATTTTGAGCACCAAAATCAGAGAGGGGTGACCCTCTCACCCCTTATATTATTTTTTTAGCATATTTGGCCTAACAAGGGAGCCTATGTGTGCATGCTTCCAAGCCATGTTTCAGGCCATTTTTGGTGAGTTTTAGGACCTGCATGAGCTCTGTCCAGAGCTATTTTTGCCATATTAGGTGTCCCTCTTGCATGTGTAGAATAACCCTCTTCATAGCATATCAAAGGAGCCTATACTTGCGTGCTTCATAACCTCATTTCAGGCCCTTTTCAGTGAGTTTTAGGACCTGCATAAGCTCTGTCCAGAGCTGTTTTTGTCATATTGGGTGTCCATCTTGCATGTGTAGAGTAATCCCTCTTCTTGGCCTATCAAAGGAGCATCTCATTCTTTCATGCATAGACTATGTTTCAGTGAGTTTTTGGGCTTTATTTGGCATGTCATATCTCTGAATTTTGCTGGTTTAGTGGCCTCTTGAATGCTTAATATACTTGTAGTGTAAACCCTCTTCACTAGCTTGTATTGCATGTTGTTTTGGCCCTTGATTCTAGCACTTTTTGGCCATGCCTTAACCTGATTTTGTGCATGTTTTGGACTGCCTTAGCTTTATTTTTGTGCCTCATGATCGAATGATGCATGCTATGCGTGGGTGTAGTTCAAAATCCATGCCTAGCCTTGAGTTTTGTAGCTTCTTGCATGCTTGAATAGAGGTGTTTGCATGTCTTGGCATCATTGTGCATGTTATTTTCAGACCTCATACTTGTGCCATGTTCCCATGTTTTCCGCTCCTTAAGTGCATTTGAGAGTTGTGCTTGTATGCCTCATTTTTGGACCATTGCATGAGCTTCATTTCCATGCCTTTTGAGCCCACCATTTTAGTCCATATTTGCTACTGTTTTGGGTCTGCATAGGGACTGTTTGGGGGTGGTTTGGTCATTTGAGCCTCGCTTTGCATACCTCTAGTGTAATCCACTTCACTAGTTTCGGTATTTGGGGCCACCTAGCATGCATTGTGTGAGGTGTTTGCATGATTCGGGACCCTTTCGTATGTCATTTCAGAGCTGGAAAATGTGTTGTTGTATGCTATATTACATGCTTGCCATGCCTTGGTAGAGTTGCACTTGGTGCCTTAGTTTCGGTCCCTTGCATTTGGGCATGTTTGCATGAGTGTTGTTGCTTTATTTCATCATGTTTGGCCACTGATTTGAGTGTGGCTGAGGTCCACTTATATTGGTTTAAGTCCATATTGCATTGTGTATGTCATATTATGTCATGTGCATTGAGTATGCCATTAATAGTTCATAGCATTGCGCATGCTAGTTGTACTTTGCATATCACTCCTTGCATGTTTGCGTGTCTTGCATTTCGTTTAGGATTGCACGCTAGTTGTTGCGTTGTTTGGAGTGGGGTTTAGTCCAAACACGGGAAACGAGGGACGTTTCGTAATCAAAGTGACGAAACGTGCTTCAATTCCCAGTCGCCGACACTCTTGACTATCCATGATAGAGTTGTTGGCTTTAGGTGTCCATTTGTGCATTCATTTTACATCAAGTCGTGCAATCCGACTCCTCGGCCATCATGCATCGAGATGCGTGATTGGTGGCACGAGGATCGAGGACTGCACTCCCTAGAGCTTGTGCAATGATAGGGAGAGTGGTCGTGCACACATATGTTGAAAATACTTTGCCATGCCCCTTTCTTGCTCTCTGTTGCAGCAAACCAGAAACCAACAGCAAAAACTGGTCGGCAGTATCCCTACAGGTTCCCATGGTGGAGTTTCAGCCTTCTGGAGCTTTGTACAGTATTCTGGGACCAGTTACAAACAGAGACAAATCGGGGCATCGCGATGGATTTTCCGGCAAGGCGACTCGAGCATGCATGCATTCCTCATCATTCAAGACCGAACTGAGGCAGTCCATTTCATATGTTTTGCATGCTAGCTTATTTATTTTAGTTAATTTGTTAATTAATTAGGATTGTGTAATAATTAGTTATTCATTTTGGTTGTGTAATATTTATTCGGACCCTCTGCGAGAGGGCAATGTTGTAATAAGTGTGTGTGTGTGTGATGCATGTCTTCCAACCCCACGTCTTTCTCCCTTTTATTTACCAACTTATGATGGCTAGTTTTAGGGCACGTTTCAATTAGCATACTTATGTTCGCATGTTTGCATTCATTCATCTGTATTGCATGCACCGGGCTCGGCGCATCATACTAACTGCATTGTATTTCAATTCCGAGTTGAATACGTGTATCATTTGTTGCATTTCATATGTCATCTTAGAATAGCCGAGCCTATCTTAGTTGCATACCTATATGTGTTGCATTAGGCATCTCAGTATAGTTAGAATTCATGCATGATTTCTAATTAGCTTCTTTCTTTGGCTTGGAGCACTCGGTAAGTGTTTATGCTTTAGCATCCTTGCATGTGTGTGAGTGACTGCCATGATAGCATGCTTACCATGAGGCTAAGTGCTTATGTGATATAACTGCCTGAATGCTTGTGGGTGGAGGTTGGATTATCTGAATTGGAACAATTCATTGGTTGCGAGTTTTAAGCCCACTAGATAGTGGCAAATCACCATGTTTTCTAAGCCCACTTGAGGGTGGCAAAATCCGCATTTTAGCCTACTTGCGAGTAGCAAACCGCTTTCAAAAACAAACATGAAATGTTTTGTTCCAACTCAAGCGATCCAGTCTATACTTGTATGCTGCGCGCATCACATAGTAATTCTAGGCTAATAACCGGGATAAGAGCACATAATGTTTTCAAAATTCGATATCATGCTTAGTAGTGGCCGATCTTTGATCGGGCGAGCGGGGGTGCTCACGAAGTGACCTTCCCCAATCGTACCCAAGTTCCCGAGCCGAGGCAACTTTGGTGATGACGGACACGTGGCCTTAGACACGAGTCAGAGTTTCCTAAATTCCCCCAAAATAAAATATTTAGGTGACGACTCTGTATCTGGCAAAGCAATCCATGTTTGGCACTTCTTTCTAAAAATCTGTTTTTCAAAACGATTTGTCGGATTTGGACTCTTTGGTGATTTATCGGTCTCGCATTGCACTTTGCGGGATTAGATTCAGAACCGTGACATTTGAGTCCGAACTGTAGTAAGCCCCGATGAACAAAACGAGATTTCTCCCGGGACATTCGGGGACGTTTACAGTTTCTGGCGACTCTGCTGGGGATTTAGAGAACTTGACTCGAACTCATGATATCTTGTTTTGACTATACTTATGTGTTTCTTTGCATTGCATTTGCATTGGTGCGCCTAAGTCACAGTGTCTGCCGTCTGTTATTCCTGAACAGTTTGCCGGAGGCTCGCTTTGAGAAGCGTGCCATAAGACTGACCGGTTACGGACTCTACCACGACGGGAATACAAACCCCAGTTGTTACCGGGGCACAAATTTTATGACATGCTTGTCGTTTTTTTCGTAATTGTTTCAGGTCCATAAGGTCGGGGACAACTCATGAAGACTGGCTATCAGAATTCCCGCTTTGCACATCAGGTTAATTTAAATATCTGCCGATATAATGATTCAAAAGTTTGTGCTTAAATTGTAGGTGGAGAGATTTGCGTGCCTCTATACTAGTCAAGTGACCAACCCGAGCCTGTATTCCCCCAACAAACAGTATAGACCAAGCGAAGACTTCATGCCGCATGAATTTGAAATCCTTGGAATGTGAAAAAGGTCCTCAATCCAATAAGATGAGAACGTGGCAATTTGAGGAGGCATCATTGATTACTTGGCTTTTGGGAGAACATGGAAGCAGAGCATTCTACGAAATTTCCTTTTTTGTTGTGTTCTCTTTTGGGTATGTTCCTTAATGCTGTTTTATGGTTTTATTGATGGTTTTTTTTTTTTTTTTTTCTAAACATTTTACTGATTCAACAGTGCAACAAATTTTACTGATTCAACAGTGCAACAAATAAGTAGAAAGATATAATGATGTTCCCCCCCCCCCCCCCCCCCCCCCACCCAAAAGAAAGTCTGGTTTCACTTTTTAGGATTCACCTTCAAAAATTTGAATTTTTTTTAATATTTTAAATAATTTTTTTAAATTTTTAAATACACTTAACATGTATATATTTAAAAAGCAAAATATTTATAAAAAAAAACTTTAAAAATTCACTAAATATAATAAATATAAAAATATATATATATATATATGAAAATTCAATACAGTTTTATATTCTTGTGTATTTATTAATTTTTTTTATAAATATTTTATTTTTTAGATATATTTAAATAAAATATATCTAAAAAAGTAAAAAAAATTGCTTAAAATTTTAAAACTATTCACTAAAAATAAAAAAAAAATACGAAAAACAAAAAATTCAATTTTCAAAAAATTAAAACTAAACACAATAATTGGAACTCCAGCAAAGGTTTTACCACTTGAGTGGAAATGCACCCAAGGGAGTAATGCATAAATATAACAAAATTCAATGTTCACAAAATCAATCATCCAATCTTAAAGCTATATCGAAATGGAAATGAACATTTGAATTCTATTAATAGCATTCCAAATCTAGACAGCTTCACTCAAATTGCTTACCTGCTTCTAATAAATCAGGAAATAATGATTACAGCACAAGAAGAAAGCCTAGCCTTCTACAATTTACAATTCCCGTGGACCCCTGAGAAGGTCTCCAAACAATCAATAACAACAAACAAGCCAAAACCCATAAATCCGGCTTCAAAAACACCTCTCTCTCTCTCTCTCTCTCTCTCATACACAAACCATTTTTCTTCGATCAAATTCAATTGGGTCCGACAATGTCAACCCCGCCAAGTCTTCCTTTAAAGAGAGTCATTTGCAACTGATGAATTCTTGGTATGAATGGGATGAAAGTAGGAGGAGAAGTAGCTTTGTGTTTCATGAAGGCAATCAACTCCGCTATCAATCACAATGTTATTCACACTCTTGGCTAGTTCTCGTCTTGCCTTTCTAAGTCTTGCATATCAACCGGTTCGGGGAAAATCTCACTGGATAATCTTTTGTGTGAGGAGGAAAGTTCATTTGCACCGCTTCCATGTGAGCCTACTCTGCTCGCCTGTTTTAAGCCACTTACACCCTCTCGGTTTGTTTGGCTGCCTGGAATGTTGGCACTCTCCGATGAGCTGTTATGCCAGCTACCAAAGAAAGTAGCACTCCAAGACCTCGTTGACGAAGTCGTTCTTAACCTTGCAGAGCTGTAATTTTCTTCCCTCACCACTTTCAAAGGGCTTTCTAGTGCCCTGAGGATATGTCTCATTAGGGGGCGTCGTGAAGGCTTGGGATTAAGGCATGACTTGGCCACTACTGCCATGGCCCACACTTCGTCGAGTAGATCTTCATCAACAATCAGAGATTGGTCAACAATCTTAGCCACCATTTCCTTATCATGTGAACTGATGAATGGTAGATTTTGCTCCAACCACTCCTTTGTATTGGTATCATCCGATGAGCTGATACCAAGCTTACCCGTTACAAGCTCAAGTAAGACCTTTCCAAAACAGTATACATCGTAAGCACAAGTCGCAGATGATGAGTCTGTTCATTTCCAAAACAATTAATGAATAAGCAAAAATTATAGAAAAGAAAACTTAGTCAGCAATTTCAAGCTATACACCCACTTGCTGACCCAAACAAAAAGTTTCAAGAACTAATTGCACTTACCGGAAGGGCCTTGTTCGGATGTCCTGCAAATCATCAAGAGAAAAGTGTATTATAATTCTGAAACAAATTGATCAGCACGAAGAGAAAAACAGTTTCATCATCAGCAAAAGAATATTACAATTAGGTGGTTGATCTAACAAATTCAGTAAAAATCACAATTTAAATGTACTAATAAAATGGGTAAAATTCAAATTCAGTAAAAATCACAATTCTCTCTGGTCATTGACAATGAAATGGGTAAAATTTTTCCTTTTCTTTTTTTCTTTTTTCCGTTTGCAGGAAGGGTGATGGAAATTATTCATTTATTTAAATTGAAGCTGCAATTGGTGGAAAACTTTTCCCTTCTTTTTCTTTTTTATCGGTTGGGTGGGGGTAAGGAGGAAACATAATCGTAAATATGGCTATTCTGGTTCCTTAATGGTGTTTTGTACCAGTTCTCAGCATTCTTTTTCTGCATAATGGAGTTCTGTACTACAAAAAACACTCAGTGGATTCTTTTATTTAGAAAACTTCTTCAATCTTCACATTTAATAGGTCTCTCTAATTCTGTAAGTGTGAGTGTGGACACATTTTGTTTTCTTTCAGGAGAATATTTGATGCCGATGCTGTAGGTTTTCTTTTGAACTTCTATAATCATAAGTTCATAATCATATCTAGTGAATCCAATATAATCTCACTCATGAAAAGTTTTATGCCAATATCACAACACACCAATGGCTTGACAACTCAAGTCCCATAGCTAAATGAAGTTAAACATGAAGGTATGAGAGGTGATCACACCATAATATGGTAGACCCTCTCACACCAAATCAAATCCTTATATGGTGATTCAATCTTCCCCCAGGAAGAAGTTACTGGAAGTAGGAAGTTCAAGATTTGAATGAAGAATCACAATGGTTTAGAAACATGGTGATCATTGAGTTTGAATTTCTAATAAATTGTAACCATTGCTTAACAGCCACCATATATACTATAAATATATGGACAGATTCACTTGAATTTTCTCTCTGTTTTTCCTCTTCCAGATTGTATTCTTCTGCGTGATTAAACACCCTCACGGGAACTTCGATCCATTGCCATTGTAAAGATTATCTTTCAAAACAGAACCCAAAGCAAATAATATGCATGCACTATGGTTCCAATCAAGAACTGATAAATACTTACTGTGGCATCCGCAGCAACCTCGTGATCACATTCTGGTGATTATCTCCTCCTTGAGCACATGCCTCACTCAAGCTTCCAAGCCGCACTTCATATTTGTCATCAAGAAGGATACTGCTTGCTTGAATATCTCTTTAACCACAAAAAAATGGAAAACATAAACTTCACAAACTTGAAAGCATATGATAACTATTATGTAAAAACTAAGACATTCTGAATGTTCAGATGTACCCCTGTTAGTTTCATTTAAAAGGAAATTGAAGGTCCAATCAAAGAGCCCTCTACTACTAGAGTCTCTAGTAAGCAACAACTCTTTATATGAGGTGTAAGGCAGGACCTTCTCATTTTGCTTTTGATAAGGCCATTTTTTTTTACAGTTATGTATTTTGTACACCAACATTACTATATATGCCACACATGTGCAGCCGTTGTGTAACTTTGGCTTTGGCCTCATTAATGGAACACACTAAACCTCTAATTCTTTCTATGTAACAGAATTAACGTTAATAAATTTGATTTTGTTCTCTGCCTGTGCGAAGTAAGGTGCTTCATTCTAATGGGCTATTCCGAGGCCAAAAGTTGAGCATCACAAGACAGATTCCTTCTGCGCCACAAATCATTCCATAGTTCCATTATGTAGATTTCATTACAAGTATTAAGTATATGACCACCCAGGCATCATAAAGCATTTGAGCATTAAATATTTTATTCACCACAAATCCCTCCTTCCAATGACAACATTATTTTCTAACATTCTTCACTTCTAGGTCTAGCAATATATGGGAAAATTGTCGTTTCAATAAAACTCTATCTGCAATATTTAAAGTAAAGTTGCCATCACAGCCGTCTCCCACCTGACTATTCCCACCATTGATGACTTAAAACATTGCCATCTTGCATAAATGCATCACACGTGCCCTGTCTGGTTAATCAGGAATGAAGGAGGAGCATGTCAATGGTTGGGAAATCAAGTCAAGAGTTGACTCATAATTACACATTTCATACATGCTACCAACCCTTTGAACTTGATTATTTATTTATGTTAGTTAATCAACTAGTTACTGCAGTAAAGGAAACAACTAATTACAAAGTGACATTAATATGTCACAAAACAGCACTAAAAAGTAATTCGAATCTACTTGCTCCATGAGCTATATATGAAGGTAAAATCTCAACCAATAGGGGCTAGGTCAATTGACCAAATCCCTTGCACTTCCTAGGAGGTCAAGAGTTCAAGTCTTTCTAAAAAAAAAAAAAAAAAAGAGCCTCAAATCCAAACAACTCTGAAACACCATAGATAATAACTATGAAACAAGAAACGACCCAGACTTAGATAAATGCATTCTATCAGAATCAAATGAATTAAAATAGCTGAAAATCAAGTTTAGTAGTACCTATGAGCAATTGGTGGGTTACACTCATGGTGTAGGTAAGATAAACCTTCTGCAGTTCCTATTGCAATTTTCAGTCTGGTAATCCAATCCAAAGACGGTAGACCGTCATCTTCCAAATTGGTAGATTTGTACAAGGATTTAGACAAATCTCCATGCGGCATATATTTGTAAACCAAGAGTTTCTCATTCTCATGCTCCAAGCAGTGCCCCAAGAGTGGGACCAACCTTTGATGCAAAGCCTTGCTGAAAAATTCCAATTCCAACATGTAAGATTCTTTCCTGAAGGAACTCAAATCGACCCTCTTGACAACCACAGGGAACCCACCTTCCAATGTTCCGTAGAAAAGGTCCCCAGAGTGGCCATGTTTGAGAAGGTTTGTATCACTAAAATCCGTGGTGGCTTGGAGCAATTGTTCATATGTAAACGATTCACCCAAATCTGATAAATTAACAGAAGCCTTGGGAGGTGGTGTGCTGCCCCCCGGAACAGGCCCCATACTTGCAGTCCTCTGATCTGTATTTCCCTTCTTGCTTAGTTTCAGAACCAGTAGCAGCACCAATACCAAAAGTGCAATGAAACCGAGTCCGCCAAACAGTCCCACCAATATGTACGTCACTCGTTTTTTGCTGATTGATGCAGGTTCTAGAAAAGGAAGTGAGGTTGGACTTGGGGCTATATCATTATCAAAAATTAATCCTCTACTAGCATAAAACGACCTACAATCCTGCAAACTCCTCTGATTCGGCAAACTCTGTAAACAATTTCCATTGACAACAACAACAACATTGGTCCCTGTATTACTGGGAGCTGGACCTTGAAAATAATTATCGGACAAGTCAACCACCGCGCCAGTGGCATTAAAAAATGCAGTAAGGTTCGGTAAAACACCTGTGAACTTGTTGCTAGATACGTTAAGAAGGCGCAAAGCAGGCAAAGACGACAGAACATCAGTAAGATTACCATCGAAACTGTTCCCACTCAAAACTACGTCCTTGAGCTGAGTGAGATTCGAAAATAAACCATTTGGCAACGACCCGGACAAACCGTTGTTTCCAAGATCAAGTACAATCAGTTGAGAAAGGCTAGCTAACTCAACAGGAATAGAAGCATCAAAGCTATTGTTTTGCAAATGCAAGAACTTAAGCCTAGAAAGTGAACCAAGATTATTAGGAATTGACCCAAATAGGAAATTTGAAGAGAGGTCAAGGGTACTAAGATTGAGAAGAGATGAAAACCCAGATGGAATTGTTCCTGTGAATGAATTTCGCGAAAGGTCAAGAACTGATAGAGACAATAATTGGCCCAATATCAAAGGTATGGCACCAGTTAGAAAGTTATCAGACAAATACAGAGAATTCAATCCACTCAAATTCCCAAGAGAAGAAGGAATTGAACCGGCTATTGAACAAGATCTAAGATCGAGCACTTGGAGTGCACTGAGTCTCTGACCAAACCAGTCCGGTATAGACCCAGGAAGTAGAAACCCAGATGAGTTAAACTTAGCTAGAAGAGTAAAATTGGCCAATGAATCGACGGCGAACCGGGGATTTCGACCGCCGGCACGAGTCCGCCTCAACCCGGACAAAGTGATTCCGACGACTCGGCCAGTCCGGCACTCGACCCCTCTCCAGCGAGAACATGGGTCCGTCTTTCTTGGCCAATCTTTAGCCCTAATCCCTAAACTCGACCGGAGATCCAGCAACGCCGAAAACTCCGAGCGGGAACTCAGACGCACCACCTGCTGAGTCAAGACCGAGTTAATGAGTAAGAGTAACAGAGCTACCTTGAGTTGAACTCGGTGAGCTTCCATGACTACGAATGGTCTATGGAGCTTCGTCTTTTCATCTGGGGTCATTCTCAATATTGCCTTTGTTCATGTCCATGTACTCCATTACGCCAAAAAAAAAAACTTGTGGGTTTTTGAATTATTTTTTTTTTCAATACAAGAATGCAATGTATTTCTTTGTGCGTAGTACTAATCACACCTCAATCAATCACGAGCTTTGATTCTTCTTATGGTGTGCTCTTTAAATGAACACAGAGAAGAATTCAGGGGAGAGAGAGAGAGAGAGAGAGAGCTTTAAAGGGCGTTGTGTTAATGCCCAAAGCTACTCTCAACGGTGCAATGGTGAGTCGCTTTCACTCTCGCCGGAGCTATTTAATGAGTCTGGCACTGAGTTTAGCGATTGGTACTTCGAGTCAGACTCGCTTTACTTAGTTTTTGGAAAGTGGGTACGAGAGAGAGAAGAGAGAGGAGAGAGAAGCTGAGCTTTGTGAGGAAATGGTGGAGAAGAGGTGATTCCGTCGCCGGCGAAGATAGTTTCGCCGGAAAAGATGATATGTATTTTGTGGTTACTTGGGAATTGGCATGTGTGTAATGTCTATTATTATATTGGGCTTACGTATTAAATTAGCCAAGAGTTTAAATAAGAGAGAATTTTCAAAAAGTTTGATTTTTCTTTTTCTTCTTTTATCTTGTTTGAAATGGAAATGGAATATTATTGGGGCAAGTAGGCCACCAAATGGTTAGAGAAAACAAGAATAATATATATGTATATATATATATATATGTAATTCAGAGGTATTTTTTAAATGAATTTTTATTAATAAATTTTATTTAGGAGTATTCTAACATAATAAGTTTACGAAGAAAACTTATAACTTAACTAGTTCCATGTGTTTATGTGTTTATACTTTTATTCGATGAGATCAATTTTTTTTTAATTTATATTATTTGTTAAACTATTATATCTTATATTTATTGTTGACATATAAAATAGACAAAATATGCACGTTTCCTTTTTAACTATCATTTTATTTTGACAGTTACTATGATTTACGTTTTTAATTGTTTTTAATTGTGATTTCACTCTCATTGTAGTGTTGTTTCATTGTGTTAGGGTTTCATTGGTATTGGAGGAATATGACGAATTAATATTATATTAGTATTGTTTGTTTATGTTTTGTTTTTTACATAATTTTGCAAAGTCAAATATTGATCAAAATGAGAGAGTGAGTAGATAATTTCGTCTCAAGATTATCATTTTGTTTAAGAATACATGTTCATTTATGTTTGGTTTATGGTCTATTTTTTTGTTTTCAACTTCATTTTCTGGAATAAACGAACATAAAGGATTGTATCTATTTTCTTTATTTTTATGGTAACATTGTATTATCTTGATTACCTAAGAGCATCTCCAATGGTGAACCAAATTTTTCATCAAATTTGAGTAAAAAAAAAAGTCAATTTTCTCAATCTGATATGACTTGCTCCAACCGTGCATCAAAAAGGAAGTGGTCGACCAGTTGGTTGACCGGCCAGTCGATCGGTAAGGCTAAATTTTTTTTTTATAAATTTTTTTTGAACCGTTTGAACCAATAATTTGAACCATTTGAACCAGTTCGCTGGCCAATTTTTGCATAAGCTGGTCGATCGGTTGGTCAACTTGGTAGTCGACCACTTAGTGTAAAATTTTCACAAATTTCCGCTTTAACGGCTATGCACAGTGAATTGGTGAAAGGAGCAAGCCGTTCTCAGTTTGGTGAAACATTTGATATTTTCTCAATTTAATACCAATTTGCTGAAACCATTGGAGCTCCAAAAAGTAATTTTTTCACCAAATTTCAAATCTGATGCAAGATTTGATGAACCGTTGCAGATGGCCTAACAAAATAATAACCTTGAGAGTAAGCAACATATAAAAAGTTAGCACTTTTTGTTGAATTTCTTTGGGTTCGTTTGGGAATAAGGGTTGGGTTGGATTAGGTTGGGTTGGGGGTTACTTTAGTCACAAATAGATAAAATAGACTTCTTAGCCCAACAAAATAAAATATCACATCCAGTTCATAATCATTTTATTTTTTCTCTTATAAAAGTCAAAAAAATCAAAAAGTCAATTTCAAACGAGACTTTTTAGTCCCAAATTAAGGCTAGGTTTGGCATAACCTATATAATCCATCTTTTTATATTTTTTCCATCACATCACCTCTCTACTTTTCTACACATCTTTTCGTAAAAAGACAAAAAGTACACTTTTTTAGGACACCCCAAACCAATCCTAAAATAGTCAAAAAAATCAAAAAGTCAAAAAATTAACTCACATCCCAAACCAACCCTTGGTGTGTGTTACAAAACTTTGCAAACTGCTTTGTAAATTTGGCACATAAATTTAACAAGCTAAAAAAAAAATTAAAATTTGTTTCGATCATCTTTTAAATTGATTTTAAATAAATTTTATTTAAACTAATAACGAGTGCCAAACCCATACTGCATCAGAAATAAATACGAATTTCAAAATAAATTACACATTGACCATTTTTATATAATTAGTCCATTTTAAAGTGGTATTTTGAAAAGTTGGTAAAAAGTTAACTTTTTGACTTTTTAATTTTTTTGGCAAAAAACTGACTTTTTTGGCTAAAAAAATTAAAAAACCAAAAAATTAACTTTTTACCAATCTTCCCAAAATGCCCCAAAAGAACTTTTAAAATTTCAAACATGAGTTATGTTATGTTTAGGCTGGGGTTGCCTCTAGGCCACTATCTGTAGTGGAGGGTTCAGTCCGATTCATTGGGTTTACTTTTGAGTCTCTTTTTTATAATCTAAACTATTTATATTGTAAGATTTACTGAGTACATTATCCTTATAAATAATCACATCAATCGGATAATAGATATTATGTATTCAGGTCACTTTTTTTTATGAATAATTAATTTTATGACCGTCTATTTTTTTTAAACAAAAGTGATCTGAATACATAGTTTCCGTTATCCGATCGACGTGATTTTTTACAGAAATAATGTACTTAACAAATCCTAAAATGTGAACTGTTCTGATTATAAAGAAGGTGCCTAAAAGTGGGCCTAATGGATTAAACGGGACAAAACTGTCCTAGATTTGGATTGAAGACAGTTGGGTCCCTATGTTTAAATTGTTAATTTGTTTAATCACTCTATCTTTGTTGCAACATTTAATGTTGTGATATGATTAGAATTAAAGTAATTGTATATTTATTATTTTTTAAAATTAAATAAAACCACGCAAAAAAACATAATTTTTAGGTGTAATTATATATCATATTCATGTTATCTAATATACTTCTTTCTTCTCAAAAAAAAAAAAAAAAAAGTTTCTTTTAGAGAATTTAATTCTTTTTAGTAATATAATTATTCACTTTAAAAATATTAATTTTTAAAAATTATCCTTTGATAGTATATTTTTTTAGGAATATCAATTGTCATAATTGTATTTTTTGTGTTATTAATGAACTTAAAAGAAGAGCAAAATATATTATTTTAATTCTTAATTTTTGAAAAAAGACATCATGTTTGTTTCTAGTTTTTTTAAAACACTTTCAAAAAATTCTACTTTCTTATTTTTTATATTTTTTTAATTTTTACTGATTTTTTTAAATATTTTCAGCATTTTTAAAATTTTTAGACACACTTAACATAAATATACTTAAAAAGTATAATTTTTGTGAAAAAATATTTAAAAAATTCACTAAATATCAAAAATACAAAAAAAAAATAAAAATTCAGTATATTTTTTTATATTTTTGTGTATTTGTTAATCTTTTAAAATATTTTTTCACAAATATTTTATTTTTTAGATACATCTAAGTAATGTGTATATAAAAAAGTAAAAAAAAATGTTTAAAATTTTAAAAATATTCACTAAAAACAAAAAAATACGAAAAATAAAAACCTAGTTTTCAAAGAATTAAATTCAAAAAAGTAAAACCAAACACACTGTAATATTTTAAAATAATAAAAAAATTAATATTTTAAAACAAAACAAATAGTACATAATTTTGGCTAACAACAATGATTCATCCCACTAAAAACACCACCACTAATAACACTAATGCATTAAAAAAGTAAAAAAAAAAAAATACAACTCCAAGACCAAAACATCACATCATTACTGGTGGGACCCACTGCCACTTAATTAGTAGGAGCACTAAAGTGCTCCCACTCCTCTAAATATCAACTTCAAAAAAAAAAAAAAAAAAATTATCCATAGTGAAGAATGTTGTGGAAAAAAAATTGTCAGTCAAACCATTCATAAGAGGGCTTTCATTATTCGTTGTCAATCTCTCTCTCTCTCTCTCTCTCTCTCTCTCTCTCTCTCTCGTCTACTCTGATCACCCAATCACAAATGGACCCACGTATTATTAGCATTAACTATTTTTTTTATTACAAATGTTACGTAAAATTTTTAAAAATAAAATTATATATTTTTATAATAATATATATATTTTTGTAATAAAATTATGAAAAATGAGTGGGAGCACAAATTAGTGCTACCACTAATGATGTGGCAGTGGGTGAGACCCACTGCCACAATGTTTCTATGCCTTTTTTTTTTTTTTTTTTCAAAAGTAGGTGCCAACTCATTAGTGGTGCTTTAGAGCACCACTTTTAGTGGGATATAGCATTACTGTAAAATTATACATTCTGTTATTCAAAGTATTTTGATAAAAAATGTGTAATATTACATATAAATATATAATTTTATTTTTGAATTAAAAATTTATGTAACAAAACTAAGTAATAAAGCATATAATACATAGCTTTTAAAATTAAAGATTAAAAAATGCTATCCATTCCAGTGATGGGCATTCCACATTTCTCAACGCGTATTCGGGTATGCCCCGACACACTCCGCGTTAAGCCGACTTTTCATCTTGAAAAAAAAAAAATTGTTATATAAAATAAATAAATTATTAATGGCAGTTATTAATAAAAAATTTAAAATAATTATACAAATTTTATGAAAGTGTATATCATAAAATAAAATATAAATCTGCTATTTTAAGTTTATTAACCAACGTATTTAATGCAATTAAAATCTGACTCAAATTTAGTGTCTTAACAAACAATGATACTACACATATTAATTGACATATTAATTAGTGTACTAATAAATTCTATAACTTTATTTCTTAACAAAACACAAATCAACCCAAAAAAAAAAAAAAAAATGATTGCCCAAGTCAACAAATTTTTTTTTTTAATTGCACAAGTCAACGTATCAGAATTTATTTGTTTACAAATATACTTTAATACCTGTTATCATAAACACTATTTTTTTTTTTTTTTTGGGTATGCAAAATAAATAAAAAGTAAAAAAGAATTATAGGCAAATATCTTTTTATTCAAGTGATACCTAAAAATGAATAAATAAAATTATAAAATATAAAAGAGCAAACTAGTAATCTAATCCAAAATCCAAGGGAATATGTAGCTATTTTTAATAAGAAAATTTTTGGACTTAATACTTTGATGGTGTTTTGAGAAGATGGTTAAAAACTGACTTTTAAATTTTTTTGTTTTTTTGTTTTTTTGTTTTGTTTTGTTTTTGGTGAGGCCTAAATGGGTTAAAAGCTGAAAAATGACTTTTAACCCACTACCCAAAATAGGCCAAAGTACTTTCACCAAAATCTCATTTTGATAGCTCGACTTTCAATTGTGACAATTAACCTCTCATATATTTAAAGCATATTGCAATATTACATTTTCGTTGATATGATATTAATAAGGGTGATAGAACTTGTCATGTAAATTATATGCAACATCTCACCTCATTGGCATTCTTACATTTTCACCTTAATTCATGAACTTTCACGAAAGCATCAATTTGGTTCCTTTCCTTTTAATTTCTCATTAAGTGTTAGGTTGACTGTCACAATTTCTTTCTATTCTTTTTTAATTTTCACGACCCTCGTTTAATGTTAAAGTGAATGTTAAAATTTTTGTCAACCATGTTTTTACCTTGTATTTGAAAAGAAATTTGTGAAAATTAAACAAAATGGAAAGGAAATGTGAAAATAAAAGGTTCATTATCTTTTCTCTCACACTTTTTTCAATTATATTTTGTTTTCTTTCACAATTTTTTATTTTCAAATCAAACACAGCTTAAAAATAAAAGGTTCCAATTTGAAAATTTCTTATTCTGACTTTTTTTCCTAGTTTTATTTTTTTTATTATTATTATTATTTTTTGGGAGGGGTCTTTTTTGTGTGCAATACTTTAGATAACAGCATTTTATTGAATTTTTATGAGAGTTCAAGAAGAAAATTTTGATTTTATCTAAAATATGTTCAAAGAGATAAAAATAACAACAAATTAAAAAAGAAAAAGAAGCTAACTTAAAAAACAGTTGTCAAAACTTCCAAACAGATCATAAAATTAACAAAAATGTTAAAAGATTCCAAATAAATTACTATGGCCTTGTCTGGAAGATATTATTTTAATTGGTTATTTGACTTTTTAATTATTTTAATCTAATTAAAAAAGTTGTATTTAGGATAATAGTTATTTTTTTAATTGATTTGATAGTTGTGAGAGAAAAAATAAAATGATTATGGGTTGAATTTAATATTTTGTTTTATTGATTATTTTAACCTATTTTGGCTTTGTTTGGAAAATAGGTTAGTTTTTTGATTTTTTGATTATTTTAGCCTGAGCTAAAAAACCTTGTTTAGGTTGGACTTTTTAATTTTTTTTACTTTTATGAGAGAAAAAGTGAAATGATTATGATTTGAATATGACATTTTAGTCTCTTTTGGGAAGTGGATTAAAAGCTACTTTTCAGCTTTTAACATATTTTGGGTAACATCATGTCTCATATTTTTTACACATTTTTTCAAAAAAAACCAAAAAAAAAATCAAAAAGTCAATTTTTAACTACTTTTCCAAAACACCCATTTGTCTTATTGATTTTTTAGTTTATTTTATTTTTTTGTGACTATTTTAACCTTTTAGCCTCCCAATCTTAGATGCCAAACGAGAATTTTATTTTTATTGACTATTTTAACCAAATAACTTCTAACCAAACAATATTACATAAATGTAAAATTCATATAAATCTCATGTAATGTGAATTTCACTTATAAAAAAATTAATAATTAAGATTCGTTTGGAATAATTTTTGTAGTTTAATTTTTAAATTTTTTTTTGACTAATTTAACATAACTAATTTAATTTTATTTGGAAAGAATCTTTTATCTTTTTTAATTGAAAAAATTAAATAATTATAATTTAAATATAATGTTTTATTTTATTATTTCATTTTATTTATTTTATTTCTGTGTACTTTTTCAATCTCAAACCACTGGCCAAACGGCGGCTTTGTTTAGAGTTGATAGTTTTGCTCTAGAGTTAAAGGCGGCTAATCGGGTAAGGGGCTAAAAAAGAGTGTGGCATTATGATCGGAGTAAAATTAAGGAGATAAAATTTTTATCAGTAATAATTTAGAGTATTAATTTTAGTATTTTAATAGAGTATTAATGATATGATAAGAAGAAAAAAAATAAATTAAAATTAAAATATTATATCACAATGAATAAAATTTACTGTCAACTTATTAAAATTGACTTTGGAATTTAAAAATTAAAAGTTTATAATATTTTTCAATTTTTATCATGGGAGGACACACAGGTTTGTTTGTCTTTCGGCGGTCCTACTGATTGATTGATTAGATTGGATTTTTTAAAAACATTAAAGAAAATATGTTTATAAAACCCACTCATTGACCAAGTCATCCACCTAACAAATTTAATCATGCGAAAACATCTGCCAACCCTATAATTGTAGTCAGTGTTTTGGTTTGAATTTTTTGAATTAAATTTTTTAAAAATTAAATTTTTTAATTTTTATATATTTTTATTTTTAGTGTGTATTTTTTTATAGGGCTTTGGTTGGTAGCTCAAAAAATTGTGGTCCTAATGGCCCTAATTTCCATATCAGGTAAAAAAAAAAAGAAAAAAAAAATAAACTTACCCAAAAAGGAAATTAGGGCCATTAGGACCATAGTTTTTAGGGCCACAAAACATTTTTCTTTTTTATGAAGAGCATGTTTAATGGTGTAAGAAATTTTTTATTAAATGTGGGTAAAAGATTTATTTGATATTAAAGGAAGTTTTTAAAATTTTATTAGAATACTGGTTAACTAGATGAATAATTTGGCGGATGTTTACTCGGTTGATCGGCCACTGCAAATGCTTCACAAATTTTTGTCTTGAGGTAGTTATCCGAGAGGTCAACCAAGTGGACGACCGGACATATTTCCGGCCGGTGTAAATTTTTCATAAATTTTTGTCTTGAGGTGGTCATCCGAGGGAGACATTTGACAAGACATTCAAAGTAAAAATCCAACAATTATAAACAGTGATTTGATAAAAGATACATTTATTCTCAATTTGATGAAAGATATGATATCTTAAATTTGATGAAAATTTTGATAAACTATTAAAGTAGCAAAAAGTAGATTTTTTCATCAAATTTAAATTTAACGAAATATTTAACGAACAATTGGAAATTATCTAATCTGATACTATCATTTATTATTCCATCACTATTCTGTGTTCATACATAATAACAATAATATAAATCAAAATTCAACTTCTTCATGGAGGTCGGCCACGCCAAGTTCCATCAAGTCTCTTTTACTTGAGATATTTCCCTGCAAAAACTTGAGGTTTAAGACATTTGCTTGAGTTATAGTTATTATAACATTGTTCTTGGGTTGTATTTAAATAATAAATTTAGGGAGAGATTTTTTTTTAAAAAAAAATGTAAAATATAATTATATTTTATATATATTTTACTTTTTTTTATTTTTTAAATTTATATACAAATTCATAATCCAAACATTATCTTAATTTTCACAACTCACATGTAAGTTTTCAAATCAAAACTAATAATGTTTGCTTTTGGTCTTTGTTAGTTACAGTTGGATACCTCGTGAGAATCACATGCATTTTGCTTTTGGTGAGAGATCTCTAACGATATATTAAATTTTTTTATCAAATTTAAATACAAATTTGGGTAAAAATTTTATTTAATATTAAGCATTTTATCAGAAGTTTTTAAAGTTTTATCAGAACATCAATCGATTGGGTGGACGAGTGAGCGGATATTTGACTGGTCGATCGACCAATGTCAATTTTTCATAAATTTTTTTCTTGAGATGGTCATCCGGAGAGGGTTGAACGGGGGTCAATCGGCTAGTGTAGATTCTTCACAAATTTTTGCCGTGAGGTAGTTATTTGGAAGACATCCGGTAATAAAAATCAAACGACTATGAACAGTGATTTGATGAAAGACACATTCGTCATCAGTTTGATGGAAAAAAATAAAATAAAATCCTTGATTTGATACATATTTGATAAAACTATTGGAATAGAAAAAGACATTATTTTTTTTTTATCAAATTCAAATTTAATGAAAGGTTTAAGTAACTATTGGAGATGGTTAAAAAAATCAAGAATCTTAACCCTTTTGTTCGCCTTTTTTCATTATGTTTTTTGTTTTTTTTATTTTTTGAAAATAATAATATAAATTTCAAGAACTGAGTATTTAATATCATTTTTATTTTGTATGAAAGCATTTTTTCTTAAAATTCAAAAAATAGCTTGAATGTTTTTCTTAAAGTGGAGTGTTTTCATAAAAAAAAATTCCAAGACAATTTTACCAAACAGTTTTATTTATTTATTTATTTTTTTTATTATTATTTTTTTTTTTAAGAAATGACACACTAAAAGCCTTGAATGACTCGCAAAACTTTAATAAAAATAAAAAAAGGACTGTTTTAACGATTATTAAAGAGTTAATTATCTAAAAGTTTTATTTACAAATTGTTGGCTTCATATTTTGTACAAGTCAGTTACAATTCAACACGTGGCAGAATAAGGATAATATAGGAAGACTATTCAAGTCTTCAATCCTAATCGTACACGTGGCAGTTAGTATTGGTTCTCACGTGATCTGAGTAGCATTGGATCAATAAAGAGGTGCAAGATGACGTGACTTCAACGGTTACTCAGATTCAAATTTAGATATAGGAGGGAAACCTAACTGCAAGTGATGGCGTAGTAGAACTACTTAAAAGGCAGCATGATCAACGATCATGGAGGAGCAGTTCGACGGTTTGAAATGCAGTTCGATGGTCATCCTTGAGAAGTATAAATAACGGGGAAGACCCCAGAAAGACCCCCAGACTCAGATCATACAAACCGGTCTTACTTTACATATTTTCTTTTTCAGTTTTACATTTCCAGTCTTTACATTTCCTGTTCTTTAAATTCCTGCTCTTTATATTCCTGTACTTTAAATTCCTGCACTGCACTTCATTCATAGGAGTAGTTTTAAGTAGATTGTTGCTGTAAACCTCTACGAGGCTGAGTTTGGATCATTGTAAGTTTTCATTCTAATGAAATACTTCAATTGCTCTTCATTTAACTGTTATTTTGCTTAATTTCTCCTAAGCCAAGCCACCAGTAAAAGTCCTCTTCATTGAGACTGAAAGAACTAAAACACAATCGTCTGATAATTGGTTAGCAATTAACATTTCTGTAAGGACTGATTGATCCTTGCTGGCACGCTAGCATTTACAAAAATACCCTTCGAAAGCCAAAAAGCCAACATATATTTTTGGTACGCCCAGTGGGACTAATTGAAATGGCTAGACGAAGAAGACAAGGAGAAAATGAACGCTTGGAAGAAGGCGTAGAAGGAGAGGTAGAAATACCTAATCCAGAGGATAATGTGGTAACACATCCTGTGGAAACTCCCATATTATCAGAACCTATGGTCGAACAGACCAGTACTTCAGGACAAGAACCACATGTTCATAGTATTGGACGAAACCAAGAAATTGGACCATCCACTGTTCCATCTACTCATCCAATAAATCCATGGGATGGCCTAATAGATGCCATGGGACAGCAATTAATGAACACAATGGAAAGGTAAGCAACATCCTTTTTGGATCGAATGAATAACCACCAACTAACAAACACGAGACACGTCGAGGAAGTTTTAAATGTCCCTCAACAAAGATTGGCTAGAGATAAACAGCCTATGCAAGTTAATGGATATTCTAATGGTCAAACTAGTAATCAGAACTTTGAAAGACCATCACCTTAGTCTTGGTATGAACCCATTTCGAGGCCTATAGCAGGTCAAAATACCTCAGTACTCAACAATGAAGCCATACAAATTGGTAGATCTGGCCCAGTACAAGAAACTGGCATAAGAATGGTCACAAATCCCATGTTCGAAGCCATACCTGGTACAAGGGGGTTCATTAATCCCTTATTCGAATTTATACCCGGGGGGTTGAAAGGTTTGCCTGCAAATGGAAGAAACACAACACCTGTTCCAGCACCTTTCACAGGTCCTTTCGCAGGACAGGCTCAAAAGGGTTACCCACACTCCCAATAGCAACCTACACCACAGGGACAACCAGTCCCAAATGTACCACCTTTTGGACCAGGAGGACCACAAGCACAAGTTTGTCCACCAAATCCTGTGTTTGTCCCTCCAGTAGTGGTTCAGCAGGCACAAAATATGGTCCCTGGGGACCAAATTGCTAATATTGTTAGGGAGATGTATGGACCGATGGCTCGGGGGGTCCAGACTCCTGTATACAGAAAACCATACCTAGAATGGGTAGATAGGGTACATGAATACCCAAGGGGGTTCAGGATACCAGATTTTACCCTTTTCTATGGGAGTGGAAACCAATCAACAGTAGAGCATATTGCTAGGTTTGCTGCTCAATGCGGTGAATTTACTAACCATGACTATATGAAACTAAGATTATTCCCAAATTCTCTAACTGGGGGAGCATTTGTATGGCACATCAACCTTACACCTGGCTCCATTCAAACTTGGCAACAAATGGAAGAAGCATTTCATGCCCAATTCTTCCAATCGGAGCCAGAGGTTTCCATAGCAGACTTGGCAAGATTGAGTCAAATGCTTGAAGAAAAGGCTGCTCAGTTTATTGCTAGATTTAAAAGGGCTCGAAATAAATGTAGAGTCATCCTGCCAGAGCCAGAATTCGTAAGATTGGCTCAAAATGGTTTAGAGTTCAGGCTTCGAAAGAAGTTTGACTCAACTGAATTCAGAGATTTGGTGGAACTAACCTATAAGGTGTCTAGGTATGAAGCATTACTAGAGGAGGAACAAGATCGAAATAATGCATCGGACAAGACATATTATAGGGATCCTAATTATGAGATCGATGCAGCAGAGATTGTGGGCAAAGAACCTGTGATCTGTGAGGCATTAATTCATAAGGATACAACAATTGACTAGCAGTTTAAAAAGAAAGACCTTCACAGAAAGTACTCTTTCGATTTAACAAAGGCAGATGACATTTTTGATCATTTGCTTGCGGCCAACTTCCTTAAGTTACCTAAAGGAGTAAAACTGTCATCTCCAGATGAACTTAAGGGAAAAGTATATTGTAAATGGCATAACTCTTGGTCTCACTCGACTAAAAATTGCATTGTTTTTCGAGACAGGATCCAAGAACAAATTCGGAAATGAAGTTTGAAATTCCCAGCCAAAACAGAAAAGGCCATAGGGATCAACAGTAATCCATTTCTAGAAGTTGGAGAGGTGGCAGCCAATGTCATTATGTCAGACTTCCAGAACTTGTCCTTGACAGAATTGAAAGAAGTCAATGTGCAGATGCATGTTGCTAACCAGACAACCATCAAAAAGGACACCAGAAATCTGCCAGTTATTGGACAAGGTTTCTCACACCAGAGGGAACACTCTGATGAAGAATCACTGGATGATGATTCCTTAGAGGCAGCAGTAATGCAAATGATGTGTCCCAGGTGCAGACTGAGTTATAAATGGTTGAAGGGGGCTTCCAATTGATGGGAAGCAATACTACAGGGATGTGCAGAGACGCCCTAAACCAACCAATGCTTATAAAAAAAGGCCGTATCCGGCTAGTGTTAGGCAACAGCCATTGGTAGTTGAACCAACAGTCGATAGAATGCATGCTAAAGGCAAGAGGCCTTTGTATGAGTCCAGGCCACCTAACTATTACAGAATAGAGAGCAGTCATTCTGAAAGAAGACTGGAGAAGAGTTCAGGTTATGGGATCAAAGCCAGAGATTGGCCCCCTAGACTAACCTCACGCAGGACAGAAAGTGGCCACCTTCATCGAAGGCCTGAATCAGGCTCGAAACATGAGGTCAGGACCAAGAAATTACCCTCACAGCCAGCTTCGAATATGGCTTCGAAGGTAGAAAGAAGCAATTCAATATCTGAGTCAGTAAGTTCGTGGGTACCTGGAGTTCCAGATTGGTTTGTGATGCAGAACAAACCTAGGGAAGTGCCTACTCAGAGAGATGTTGGAAACCAAGGAAGGATGGTTAAACCTCCTTTGGTGGCTCTAAACAATTGGGTATTGCTTAAACACCCAAAGACGAAGGAACCAGATATGGTCCCAGTCATTTCGAGATCACAAAGAAGAAAGATTTAGCGCAGGTACACTCAGTACCAAAAAGATATGAAAGAAAATGGAGAGAGCTCTTCATTGGTCCAGACAGAAGGAAAAAGACTCCAAAGTTAGACCATATTCCAAAGACAACGCTACAAAGCAAGGTGGGTTGCAGCAGAGAACAGTTGGCCAAGGTTCATTCTGAACTAAAAGCCAGAGAGAAATCTAAAAGCTCTGATGGAGAGTGGTAGCGAGACAGAAGAAGAAATTGACATAAGCCAAAAGAAAGAAATGGTGGAGGAAGAAATGTTCGAAGCCTTCATGGCTGAGCAAACATTTTTGGTTGAAAAACCAGTTGAGAAAGATCCTTCGAAGGAATCAGTTAACAATGAAGTGCCAGAATGCAGCATGGAGGATGCTTCTGAAGTAACTGAACAAGGTGGCCAAGAGGGGAAACAGGTACAGCCAGCCATCCAATTTGGCTCATTTCCTCCAGTATCAGTCAATATGGTACACATACTACCTCATGAGTTCCAGGCTGGAGATGGTGACCAAGATGGTCAAGAAATTGATCCCATTCTTGTCTCTAGTGAAGACTCACAAGTGAGTATGGTACAAGACAATTCTGGAATGGCTACCCCAATGGAAACTGAATATGAGAGTGAAGAAGAGGTGAACATTAACCTCTCATATCCTTTTGAGTATCCCTCGAATTCTATGACACAACATGTCAAGCCTTTGTACATCAAGGCTTTCTTCGATGGGATACAATTGAACCGAGTCCTGATAGATAATGGGGCTACAGTGAATTTACTACCGAAATCTTCTTTGAAGAAACTAGGGAAAAAGAATCCTAGGTTAATCCCAACCAGCACAACCATTGCTAGCTTTACTGGAGACAAGCAGATGGCTCAGGGAATTCTACCCATCAACCTGAGTGTGGGAACCAGGGACTGCATGACAGCATTCTTCGTAATCGACAGTAATGCTAAATACAATGCTTTACTTGGGAGAGATTGGATTCACACTAACAAATGTTTGCCTTCCTCTTTACATCAGAAAATTATGATGGCCTTAGGCAATGGAGAGACAGAGGAAATTGATGCAGATCCTTAACCTTTCATAGCCTGTGCAGACTTCGCAGAGGCCAAACTGTATATTGAGGGAGTGACACCACTCAATATACTGAAGAAACCTGATGGCTCAGCTGAAGTGACGGCTGATGAGGAAGTGACACACCTGAAGCACTTAGTTCAAGAGAGTGCTAATGAGGAGGTTGTCGTTAAGGATGACAATGATGCCTGGCTGTAGGCAAAGAAATGAAACACAAGAAGCCAAGTCTTTGGCTCTAATTAAATTCTCAACATTGGATGTAAAATCAATAGTCCAGAAAGTATAGGATCAAGAGAGAGAAGTCATGATAATTGGCTACAAGCAGAAGCAGCAACAGGTCAAAGTTTTGGCCCTTGATAAATACTGTGCATTGGACATTGAAACAAAAGTCCAGGAGATACAGGAAGAGGAAGCCTTGTGGACAGACTTTGTCTATGAGGAGGAGGGCAAATATGTTGAATTAAAGAACTTGGGAGCAGAACAAAGTAGGGAGATTGCTTCGAAGATAAAAGAAATCAAAGAAGAAGCTTCAGTAAGTTCTCAAACACAAGACCCCTTAGAAGAAGTAAATTTAGGGGAAGGTTCTATACAGCAGCCCACCTACATAAGTGTTTGTCTGAATGTTCTGGACAGGGACCAGTTGTTGGTTGTTCCAAAGAAATATAAAGATTGCTTTGCATGGTCTTATAATGAACTACCAGGATTGGATAGGTCATTAGTGGAACATAGGCTCCCTATGAAACTTAACTTCAAGCCATACAAGCAAAAACCAAGAAGAATGAGTCCAAAAGTAATTCAGAAAGTCAAGGAGGAGATTCTTAGACTACTCAAAGCAGACTTTATTAGGACAACCAGGTATGTAGAATGGCTATCTAATATTGTGCCTGTGGTTAAGAAGAACGGTAAAATGAGGGTATGCATTGATTTCAGAAACTTGAATTTAGTAACTCCAAAAGATGAGTACCCCATGCCTATAGTGGATCTGTTGATAGATAGTTCAGCAGGGCATCAAGTTTTATCAATGATGGATGGGCACTCTGGTTATAACCAAATCTGCATTGCAGAGGAGGATGTCCACAAGACAGCATTCAGATGTCCTGAAAATATTGGCACTTTCGAATGAGTTAAAATGCCATTTGGCCTGAAGAATGCTGGAGCTACATATCAGAGGGCTATGAACACTATCTTTCATGACCTCATTGGAGGGTATTTAGAATGTTATATTGATGACATTGTAGTGAAATCCCAGTCCATGGAGGAGCATCTGTTTCATTTAGAAGCAGCTTTTGAAAGAATGATGAGGTTCAAGTTAAAACTCAATCCCCTTAAGTGTGCTTTTGGTGTGTCATCTGGAAACTTCTTGGGTTATGTAGTGCACAAGAAAGGAATACAAATTGATCAGAATAAAGCTAAAGCCATCATTGAAGCCAGGCCTCCATCAAGTAAGAAAGAATTACAAAGGTTCCTTGGACAGGTTAACTTTCTTCGAAGAATCATTTCTAACACTGCAGGGAAAACTAAAGTATTTTCTTCCTTGTTAAGGCTGAAAGATGAAGAGGAATTTGTGTGAACAACAGAGCATCAAATTGCTTTTGAGGGTATCAAAGCCTACTTGGCCAACCCCCCAGTGCTGATGCCACCAAAGAGTGATAAGCTCTTGAAGTTGTACATAGCTGCAGCAGAAGATTCATTGGGAGCTTTCTTGGCCCAAGATAATGAAGAAGGCAAGGAGCAAGCTGTTTATTACCTTAGTAGGTTTTTAAATTCTTGTGAATGTAAATATTTAGCTGTTGAAAAGCTGTGTCTTGCTTTGTACTTTGCTGCAATGAAATTAAGATACTATCTTTTACCTACAACTGTCTTGGTAATTGCAACCACAGATTTGGTTAAGTACATGTTATCTAGACCTATGTTGAGGGAAAGAATTGGCAAGTGGATACTGGCCTTATCAGAATTTCATCTAGAATATATCCCTCAAAGAGCAGTAAAAGGGCAAGTCTTAGCCAATTTTCTGGTAGACCATCCATCTCAAACAGAGAGCCAAGAGATAATGGAACTTGGTATGACTAGTGTTGAGCCATGGCAGATGTGGTTCGATGGGTCGAAAGCCAATGCCTTAACTGGAATTGGTATTGTGATTAGGTCTCTACAAGGGGTAGAAACCACACATGGTTTCAGAGTGGATGAAGCTACCTGTTCTAATAACCAAGCTGAATATGAAGCCTTAATAGTGGGACTAGAAATTCTTATTGGATTACAAGTTCATGCAGTTGACATATTTGGAGATTCTCAATTGGTGGTTAACCAAGTGAAAGAGATTTTCAAGTGTCAAAGCATAAGTATTTTACCATACTATGTTGTTGCATTACATCTGCTTTCTCAATTTCAAATAGCAAATATAACTCATGTCCCAAGATTCTTGAATAATAGAGCTAATGATGTGGCTCAGAAAGCTTCGAACTTCAAGAGAAGGGATAATGCGCAAAGGAACATAAGCCAAACAACATATCAGAAATTGATACCACCTTTGAATAAAAGGAATGTGGTCTTGGAAGTCAATCATAATGACTTACAAGAACAAGATTTGAGGCATCCAATAATGCAGTACTTGGCTGGTCCATCTTCGAAGGCCAGCAGGAAAATTAAATTGCAGTCTATGCAATATATGATACATGGTAATGCTCTCTACAAAAGGGGGGGAGACGGCTTATTGCTGGAGTGTTTAGGTCCAAAAGAAGCATTAACAGCTATGGCTGAGGTTCATGAAGGCATCTGTGGTGCTCATCAGCCTGGTGTAAAGATGAGATGGTTGCTTCGAAGGCATTCCTACTATTGGCCAACTATCCTTAAAGACTGCATAGAGTATGCAAAGGGTTGCCATGCATGCCAAAAGCATGGCACAATAAGGCATGTGCCCATAACTGACCTACATGCAGTAGTGAAGCCTTGGCCATTCAGAGGATGGGCCATGGATATGATGGGGAAAATACACCCACCTTCTTCGAAACATCATTATTTCATTCTAGTGGCCACTGATTACTTCACTAAGTGGGTCGAAGCTAAGTCATACAAGGCTGTAGACCAGACTGAGGTTATTGGATTTATTAAGGATCTAATCCATAGATTTGGTATCCTATAAACTATAACTATGGATAATGGGACTGTGTTCGATGGGAAGATGGTGAAGTCCTTTGTGGCAGAATTTGGAATTAGTCTCGTTAATTCCACCCCATATTATGCACAAGCCAATGGTCAAGCTGAATCATCCAATAAGTCCTTGAAAAAAGGAATACAAAAGGTTGTGGAGGACAATCCCAGGGATTGGCATAACTTATTGTTGGATGTATTGTGGGCTTACAGAACTTCCCCAAGGTCAAGCACAGGAGTTACTCCTTATGCCTTAGTGTATGGGCATGATGCAGTGTTACCTGTGGAAATTAATGTTAAATCTTTGAGGGTAAGATGCCAAGACCAGCTAAATCCTGAGCAATACTATCAGAGTATGTGCTTGGAATTAGAAGGCATAGATGAAGCCAGAATTCTGGCATTAAACAGCATTCTCTTGCAAAAGAAGAAAGCAGCCAAAAATTACAATAAGAAGGTCAAATACATTGGCTTTGATGAAGGTGATTTGGTATGGAAGACAATACTCCCAATAGGAATCAAAAGCCATAAGTTTGGTAAATGGTCACCTAACTGGGAAGGACCATATCAAATTCATAGAGTCTTGCCTTTTGGGGCATACCATTTAAGAAATTTGAATGGATACATACATTCGAAAAAGATTAATGGTAGATATTTGAAGCCTTATTTTCCAACCATTTGGGAAACACAAGGAATAAAATAAACACCAAGTATAAGAATACAAAACTACTCAGATGATAGACAAGGATTTGTTTTTCATAAAGGGTTAAGTACATTTTGCCACAAATTGGCCCAAAAATCATTACAATGTCTTAATTGTTCTTTTACAACAGATTTCCTATTGCTAAGTGATGAAAATAGTTGAATAGCTGCAGCCATTTCTTCTTTCCGATCAGCCAGTCCTTGGTTGGTGATTTGCAGTTTAGTATCAGTTCGGACTAAGGCCTAGTTCACTGCAGATAGCTCCTCTTCAAGTTGAGCTTTCTTCTCCAGCAGCTGAACTCGAAAGTGAGAGGCAGAGGAGTGTTGTTCCTTGAGCTCTGAGACTTCAGTATGTACTTGGGAAACAAAACTCTGGTCTTTAGCCAATTTCTCCTTTGCAGCTTTGGCAGCATGGCAGATGTTGATGTAGAAGTCGATAGTAGCTGCTGCCTGGGATAAGTGACTTGAGACATCCATGCCTAACTGTTCAGCAACTTTGCAGCACTGGAGGAACCCATCTCTTATTATAGGCCTTTGCAAAGCCTCGAAGGGGAGCCTCGAAAAGGAGATTAACAGTTCCAGGCAGGTGTCTAAGCCCATTAAAGGTGCGGAAGGCTTGCTGCTGGAGGAAGGAGAGCTTTCAAGAATTTGTAGCAAGGAGTCGGCCAAAACTAATGGCTCAGTTTCAAAATTGGTTATTGGAAAGGTAGAGGGCACATCGAAGAGACTGGCTAGCCTGGCTTCGAAGATGTCTACCTCATCTAGGGTTGTGCAAGGAATCCGTGAAATCCGTAACCCGATCCAGTCCAGTCCAATCCGATAGGTTTGGATTGGTTTTTTGAATCCGCGGTTCGGTTCCGGATTGAAAAATTAAAAATCCGTAATCCACGGATTGGTTCCAGATTGAACCCCACGGTTCCGGATTGGAACCGATCCGAACCGTATACAAATAGTCTATATTTTTATTATACATCCTCCCCCATAGTATCTTCTCTTATTCTATATAAAATCTAAACTCAAACCTAAAACCGTATAATATCTTTTTTTATTACTTTTGTTTGTTAGTTTTTAGTTTTAATTTGTAATGGTCTAACACTTATGGTGAAGCCAGTTTTCTTACGGCTGTTTAAATTCTAGAACAGTATATCGTTATTATAGAAAAACATGTTGCTATTGTGGAACTAATATAGCGCTATGTTTATATTTTTATGAAATTAAAGTGTTATATATATATTTGTTATTTAATTATGTGAATCCGTGGTCCTAAACCGATCCAATCCGCATTTAAATGGATTGGTTCGGATTGGTTCAATGATTTAAATGGATTGGATTGGTTCCAATTTTTCAGGAACCGTAGATAACGGATTGGTCCTGGTTTTACCCCAATCCGGTCCAAACCGGACCATGCTCACCCCTAACCTCATCCGTAGACATGAAGGGTGCAGAGAGAGTTGTGGTGGAAGGCATAAAGGACTGCATAGGGATAGGAGAAATGGATAGAGTATCTTTGGCAGTCTCTATGGTCTTAGCCACCAATGAATCAAGTGAAGAGGGGCTGGAAATAGGCAAAGGTAATGAACTATGAGTTGGAGAACTACCACCACCCTCAATTGGGGAATCAGATACCTTTGAAGAAGAAGTAATGGTTGAAATTTCCTTAGAAGGAGAGGGAAGAGTAGGGCCCGAATGAGAAGTAAATTGAGACAAGTCAAAGGTCAGATAGGGAAGATATGGAGTTAAACCAGAAGAAAGAGTTACAGGAATGCTAGGACTCAAAGAAGGTACATCAAATACAGGCCTTGGAAGTGGGAGTAATATCTGAATAGGCCTTACATTTTGCATTTGATCAACTTCAACTGAAATTGAGGGAGTCCTCATTGGAAGTATAGCCTCAGTAGTTGTTGCTGCAAAAAGGAAGAAACATAATGTCAAGCTTCAATGTCAAAATTCGATAAGGAAAAACAGCAGAAGCAGGAGAAAAATTACTTGTTCCAGAAGTATTGGCAATGATGGGAGAGCTACGAAGGGAGTAATGTACGGCAGTTTGTTGCCTTCGTGCAGTTTCCCTTTGTAGTACATCAGCAGCAGCAGCTTCATCTCTTAGAAATTGTTGCTGCCGTATCTTCTCAGCCCTCTCAAAGACAATCATTGCTTTGGAATGTTCTTGTCCTACTGCCTTGGCAGCAACTTCATGGATAGGATCTTCAACCAAGTCAGTAGCAGGAACAGTCACTTTCTTTCTCTTCCTTCTTGGCAATGATACTACTGGCTCCTTCTCAACCTCTCTCTCTTCAATTTGGGGATCAAGTTCTTCAGAAGTAAGCTCCTTTTCCATTGCTTTGTCAACTGTCTCGGAATCAGGATCTTCAACCAAGTCAGTAGCATGAACAGTCACTTTCTTTCTCTTCCTTCTTGGCAATGATACTACTGGCTCCTTTTCAACCTCTCTCTCTTCAATTTGGGGATCAAGTTCTTCAGAAGTAAGCTCCTTTTCCATTGCTTTGTCAACTGTCTCGGAATTAGGATCTTCGACCAAATCAGAAGAGGGGGCAGCCACCCTTGTTCTCTTTTTTCTTTGTAATGGTGTTTCTTGCTCTTGCTCAATCTCTCTCTCTTCATTTTGAGATCCAGATTCTTCAGGAGTGAATACCAGTTTTCTTTTCTTTTTCTGCTGTTGTCTGGCCTTGAGAGCAGCTAGAGTTTTAGCTCTTTTAGGAGATTCTTCTTGTGGAGACCCTACACCAAAATGTTTGAATATAGAGAGACAGACAAAAGAGTTGAGGGAAAGAGGAACTAAGGAATGCTTACCCTTCTTCGAAGCAGCTCTGGTAACTCTAGCTGGAGGAGGTGAGGCTGCAGGAGAAGTTGTGGTGGCTGCAGGAGAAGTTGTGGTAGCTGCAGAAAGAGGAGGAATGTTCTCAACTGTTGCTGATTTAGTCTTCGAAGGCACTCCTAATCCTATCAGTAAATCATGAGGGTGTACAGATAGGCGCACTTCCATGTTGGCTGACCACCAGTTCTGGAATCTTTGCAAGATTAAGCCAGAAGGAAGAAATGGGACAAATTTGAATTCACTCAATTCCTTCAGCAGTTTGAATGTTGCCGCCTCTAGTTTTGATTTGGATATTCTTAGGTCTCTGGCCGTGAGGTGGACATTCGAGAGGCTGCAAAGTGGAACAGGTATCCCTTGAGTGAGCCCAAATTGTCTAGCAAACTGAGAAGGGCAGTACACCTCAGATATGCATTTATAAGCTCGAGGGTTTAAAGTGCCAATAAACAACTCCCTCGGTAGCAAAATTGAAGCCCATATATCTTCGTGTGGTGAGGTGGAGCACTCCTTATCAGCCAAAAAGGTTTGCAGCCAAACAGGACCTTTAATGGCTTCAAAAGGACAAAAGAAGGTGGCAGATGGGGAAATAGGGAGTTGATGAAAGAAAGTAAGGTAATAAGCAAAGGAGGCAGGATAGAGAGCGATCCTGGCATATTTTTCCCCATAAGTACTAGGATCCTGAATAAGGAATTTTAGACATTTGGAGTGCAAGTCAGTGAAATAGGCGAAGAGCCAGAGTTGGAGCACCCAGAGGGGACCTCCTTGGTTAACATCAAGAGGTTTTTCGCAAAATTGGGAGCAAGCTCTGTAGACATGACCTAAAAGATAAGGAGCAAGAGCTATGCATTTTTTCAAGACAAGTGCCTTCGCAAGAGGAGCGAACTCAGGCATAATCCTCTGAGATGAGGTGTAAAAGAGAAATTTGCACAACTAGTATAAAATGAAGGAAAAAAGTTCTCTGTCTCTCACGGGGCCTTCCCTTTTATTTTCAACCTTTACGAAGTCGTTGTAAGAGGAGTTTAGGGTTGGAAGGGAAAATTTGACAGGGAGGTCTGGGTAATTGGGAGTAAAAGGAGAGCCAAGGGGTGAAAGCCCTAAGAGATGGCAAATATCAAAAACGGTGGGGGCCATCATCCCACATCTAAATTGAAAGAAATTAAAGATAGGATTCCAAAAACACAAGGCAGCAGGAATTAGGAAAGGGTCCTCTGAGATAGTTACCCTAGATAGTCGGAGAGCATCGAGAAGGCAGAGCTCTTGAAGGTCCAGAGTTCTAGCAGGGACAACCTGGTCATACCATTCTTGCCACTCCGGTCTCACCGTGGGCCAGCATCAGTGGAGGCGGTTTATTCTCCAGTTCCTCCAGTCAAGACCACCTTCGTAAAGAAGACATTGGTTTTCCAAACGAGGATATAAGGCTGGGAGCTCAGTAAGGATCTCCTTGAATATGGGCCCAAGCACGTAGTCTTGCTGCACATGGCGACGAGGGACAAAGATTCATCCATCAATAGCGCTTTTCTCCCCAGCTTTGTACTTCTCACATTCTGCATCAATGATCCTTTTCAGGGTTACAGATGGGCTCGCACGCTCTACGACTGGCACCGAGGAAGAAGCCATTGATAGTATGCGTTTCCAGAAGGTGAAGCTGAGAAAGGAAGTAGAGAGAAGTGGAAGATCGGCAGAGGTAAATGATTTCAGAACACGAAATAAAAGGGTTTCAAAAGCCTTTGTGTTTGGGGGATATATAAACGCTTGGTTCGTTAAGCACTAAAAGTACGAATACGAAGAGTTTCCTTCAAATATTGATAGTATTTGGAGGGAAAAACACAGCCCAGATGCTGAGGCTAGCTTCGAAGTAAAATATTTAGCTTCGAAACCAGATTTTGGCGCCAAAAGCCAAAAAACAACGGCTTCGAAACAAAGAAGTCGGCTTCGAAGCACATTTCCGTACTTAAAAATGTAAGAATACTCAAGTATTTATTTACTTCGAAGGGGATTAAAAACTTGTTTTAGGTTTCTCAGTGAAAGTAGTGTCCTTCGAAGTGAAACTCGAGACTCCTTAAGGATGGGAATTGGAGTTCGAAACATCAAAACCAATAGTTGGTTTATAAAAAGGGGGGTTGTCTGTTGAACTAAAACAGCATAAACTGTTGTTCGAGGCAAAAGATGGTCAATTTAAAACTAATTGATCATACTAACCATGATCAGATGTTAGTTATGGTTGAAACAAGCTTTAAGTATGAGATTGCTAGATTCAAAGCACTAATTCTAATTGAAAAACAGCCAAAATTGTCAACTTTAGTCCATAAATTGGAAAAGTTCATAATTGGTTCTTTGTAGTGTTTCATTTAAAACAATTGAGTCCAGGTTCGAAGGATGAGATTGTTCAGTTCGAAGTCCTGAATTTGCTTTTAAAAAACAAACGGAGATAATGCCAAACAAAGGAAAAGTTTTAGTTGTATTAAAGCAAAATGAATTATATCGAATGGCCCTATTTGGGTACAAACTCAAGCTCATAAAAATAGGGAATGGAATAAATAACAAGATCATGAAATTTAGTCCAACTATGATCAATGAATTTCTATTCTTTCTTTATTCTATCCTCTATTTCTTCTAACATTGGCTGCATGAGTTGATGTGCTCTCACTTCGTAGTAGAGCTCTTCAGCCTTTATTTCGAAAGCCACTTCTCTCATTCTTTGTTCCAATCCGTCTATATCCAAGTCATCCCAGTACGCAGAATCTTTATTCGTGAAATCATCGAATTCTTCAATGAAGTTCTCTACTTCGTACTAGGCATGAATTCGAAGGGACGAGAGTTGGTCTAAAGATTGTGTGGTGGCCATGGAGGTTCGATGCCAGTGGAGAAGCAATGGAAGTTGGTCCAAAAACATGTGAAGCTCTGCTTGGGCAAGGGGGTTGAGGACATGACCCCGAGTCAAAATATCACAAGCCCATTGAAAGTTCTTAAAAGGGACTTCGTCCTCAAGAACATTGAAGGGCAAGTGGGAAAAAGCCGCGAGCAGAAGTTGAGCTTGTTTCCGCTCGGTTGAAATAGGGAAAGGTGGAGGTTTGTACGGTGGAAAGACCTTATCCGCGGAGAGGGCAAGCCTCAGTTTCTCTATCCGGCAAAGATTTGGCGGAAGAGAAGGTGTGGATGCTTCTATTTCAAGGAGTGGAGCAGGAGTAGAAGGAACAAAGGCATTAATATAATCAAGCCAGTCAGAAGAACAAATCTTCGCCTTCTGAGCTAAGAAGGATGGATTGTACCCTTGTGCCTCTTCTGGACGTCGGGCGGCGTGCACCACCTTTGTAGGCATGGAAGATGTGTACCATGCCACAAGCAGATTCTCCTCCAAACTGCGTCGGTGGTCAATGGGCACGTAAGGATAGACCACCGAGCTTCGCGCATAGGAAGGGAATTCTAAAGGGTCAGTAAACTCAACAAAGTGATGGTTGATTCGCTCCCTTAAATCACATTTCTCAGGTTTTGACCAGTTAGTCCAGTCAGAAGCCCCAGAAGAGGAAGAAGTTGCAGCCTTATCCCATGCAGAGGGTTGTGAAGAAGAGTTTCCCATGTCGATATTTGCAACTTTCCGAATCAAAGATTTGGGAGTAGTTTGTTCGAAGCACAAGAGTGAGTCAGAGGAAGAACTTCTTGTATCTATATTCGCAAGTTTCTGAATCGAAAGATTAAGGGTAATGTGTTCGTAATCCAAAGATCGATAATTTGCAAAGGCATCCATGACTTGAATATGGAAATGTGGATAAAGGTGGCTAATTAATGCATGAAAATTCTTTTGAGAAGGAACAACATCATCATATGACTCTTCGTGTGCTCGATCAGTGGAGGAGAAAGCTGATTCGGCCATAGAAGAAGTATCAGTCTGTATGAGTGCTAAGGTATTGGGGTGTTCAAAAGATTGAAAGAGAATTAATGCCAATGATCATCAATAAATGACGGTTGTGTTTCCAGAATATAGACCCCAGGCACGTTCTAAAAAACACGGGGAAAAGGGCTTTGATCCACTAATATCACCAAGTATTGGGTATATTAGTGTGGGGGGTAATGTTGGCTTCATATTTTGTACAAGCCAGTTACAATTCAACACGTGGCAGAATAAGGGTAATATAGGAAGACTATTCAAGTCTTCGATCCTAATCGTACACGTGGCAGTTAGTATTGGTTCTCACGTGATCTGAGTAGCATTGGATTAATAAAGAGGTGCAAGGTGACGTGACTTCAACCGTTACTCAGATTCAAATTCAAATATAAAAGGGAAGCCTAACTGCAAGTGATGGCGTAGTAGAACTACTTATAAGGCAGCATGATCAGCGATCATGGAGGAGCAGTTCGACAGTTTAAAATGTAGTTCAATGGTCATCCTTGAGAAGTATAAATAGCGGGAAGACCCCAGAAAAGACCCCCAGACTCAGATCATACAAACCAGTCTTACTTTACATATTTTTTTTTCCAGTTTTACATTTCCAGTCTTTACATTTCCTGTTCTTTAAATTCCTGCTCTTTACATTCCTGTACTTTAAATTCTTGCACTGCACTTCATTCATAGGAGTAGTTTCAAGTAGATCGTTACTGTAAACCTCTATGAGGCTGAGTTTAGATCATTGTAAGTTTTCATTCTAATGAAATACTTCAATTGCTCTTCATTTAACTGTTATTTTGCTTAATTTCTCCTAAGTTAAGCCACCAGTAAAAGTCCTCTTCATTGAGGCTGAAAGAACTAAAACACAATCGTCTGATAATTTGTTGGCAATTAACATTTCTGTAAAGACTGATTGATCCTTGCTGGCACGCTCGCATTTACAAAAATACCCTTTGAAAGCCAAAAAGCCAACACAAATGGTAGTTCAGGTTCTATTTAAAAAATTTTGAACCAATAAACCCTATTTAGTAAAACTGATAATATTATCAATTTTTTCTAATTTTTAAAACTAAGAGTATTATCAATTTTGTATAGTAATGTTCTAGATAATTGTTTCACTAACTGATAAAAAAAGAGAGTATGAAATGTTTTTACTCTTCTACTTATTGGTTTGATTTAACTATCCAATAAAACTAAGAATAGTAACAAAATTTTTTAGTTTTAAAAGTGAGAATATTATCTGTTTTTTTTTTTATTTTTAAAGTTTTTTTTTTATTTTTTTTCAATTTTGCATATCAATGTTCCATTATCATGTTCCTTTATAGACACAAAATTTTCAGTTTTGCACAAAAAAATAATTCAGTTTTTAAAAAAAAAAAAAATAAATAAATAAACAGCTTGTTTGGTTCTGATTTTCAGAAAACTATTTTCAAAAAATTCTACTTTTTTATTTTTCGTATTCTAATGTTTTTAATGAATTTTTTTAACATTTTAAGTATTTTTTTTAATTTTTAAACACACTTAACATAAATTCACTTAAAAAGTATAATATTTGTGAAAAAAAATCTTTTAAAAATACCCTAAATATAAAAAAATATATTAAAAAAAAGAAGAAGAAAAATTCAGTACATTTTTTTTTGTATTTTTGTGTATTTATTAATTTTTTAAAATATTTTTTCATAAATATTTTACTATTTAGACATATATAAGTAAGGTGCATCTAAAAAAGTAAAAAAATTACTTAAAATTTTAAAAATATTCACTTAAAAAAACATAAAAAATAAAAAACTCAATTTTTTAAAAATTAAAACCAAACACACTGATTAGTTTTGTTTTTTTTTTTTTGCACATAATGTTATTTTTTTATTTTTTTCAATTTAAAAGTTGATATCTTAAAGTTTTGAAGATCAAAATAAATGTTAAATCATTATTTTCCTTTATAGATAATCACAAATGATGAATAACCATTGTTTGAAAGGTAATTCTGACTATTAAAAATTTAATGGGACTTGAAGGTCTAAAAAATCTTTAAGACTTAATGAAATATAAGTTCATAAATTAAAACTTATGTGTAAATGTCCTGTTATTAAATGCATTAACTTTTTAAAATAAACGAGATAACTAAAAAAATAATTATCAAATCCCTAGTTATGAATGTGACCAAAATTGACATATATTTTGGAGTACTAAATAATTTTGGGTAAATTTTATTTTACCTCTTTGATTTGGATCATGGGCGGTTTACCCCTTAACATTTGGAAATAACCAGATAACCCTTACGTGGTTTGCAGACTGAAGTGCACCGTTAGACATTCCGTCCAACTTAACAACAAGTATAGAATACATGGCAGACATAAATGGTTATATGCTCATTTTCAAATTTTAAGGGGTAAATCACATATGGAATAAAACATATAGGGTTAAAGTTACGGGTGCAAATTGGCGGGCTCAACCTGAGCAATCCTGAACTCAATCTGAATTTTTTTAGGACTTTGACAAGATATTTTCAAATTCAGTATGAGTTTAGGAAAAAATTCAAAAGCCCGAATTAAATATGGGCGGGTTTGGGCAAAGATATTAAACAACCCGAGCAATCCGAAGCTCGAATTACACATATATAGATATATAAAAATATTAAATATACATATAAATTATTAACCATTACATAATATTAAAATAATTTAGATTATTAAATCATATTGAATATATATTATATATACAAATAACATAAAATCTTATTTTTTTATTTTTATTTTTTATTTTCACTCATAAATTGTAAAGAGTAGTAGATTATTATAGTGACATCTCTCTTATATTATATAATTATTTATTTTGATAGTATTAATGATTTTTTTTATAAAAAAATGTAAATAGAGTCAAATTTTAATAATTTAATAATGCAATTGAAAAAAAAAAATTTGAAATTCATTTACAATTCGGGCAACTTGAACAATTCAGGTTTAACTCGGGTTGGGCTTGGGCAGGCAATCTCGTGTTACAATTCGGACTTGGACAGGCCTAGGTAGGTCTCAGCACAACTTGAGCTAGGCTGGGCTTGGACAACTTTTTAACCCGACTAAACCCGTCCGAGTTGTACCCCTAGTTAAAGTGCACTTTGAGTTTTAAATAAATGACGAAAATATCCGTAATTCACACACTTAAGTTACTTATATGTGGCTCTATTTGGGAAGAGCAAAACGGGACCTTTTTGGCTATTTTAGCCACAAAAGACAAAATAAAATATCACATCCAACCCATAATAATTATACTATTCTCTCACAAAAAAAATTAAAAAAGTCAAAAAGTTAAAAAGCCCTTCACAAACCAAATTTTTTAGCTCAGGCTAAAATTACTAAAAAAGTCAAAAAATTAAAAAGTCAACCCACTTTTCAAACGGAAGCACAAGGTGTTTTAATATTTTTCATTAAATTATTAATGGACCTAACAGTGTTCTTCAACTTACAAATTATAAAGAAATTATATAATCATTTTTAAACGTTAGTGAAATAAATTGTACATGACTAATTACAAACGGTTAAAGTGAAATTTGTCCAATAATTTTTGAGGTCGGAGGAAGTTCTGAGCTGTATTGAAAGAAAACTTTCCATACACTGTGATAGACCCTCACAAAATGTTAATCCATGATGGAACATAAAAGACAGCAAAGTGGTACAGAATTTTCCTTTCGAAGAAAGCAGAAAAGAACATGACCAAAATCACAAGGGCTAAAGTTTGCCCAATAATTTTTGAGACCGGAGGAAGTTTCGGGCTGTATTGAAAGAAAACTTTTCATACACTATGGAGTTGTTTGGGGTATTTTAGAGCATTTTTAACGGTAGTAGGTATTTTATCTATCTAAATATTACCATAAAATATATATTTTATTTTGCCCATCAACTGTTTTATGTTTTTACTCTAACCATACTCTTTATTTTAGTTATTTATCCAAATAATATTAATTTTATAGAATGCCACGTCAACATCAAAGATGGAGGGAAATGATCTCAATGATTGAATACATTTTGTCTAGCGTTGAAGGCTAGCTACATGTAGCTAGTGAATATGAGTTGAGCCAAAATGCCTAATCATATGCCTAGTGCATTGGAATTGAAAAAAATGAATCACACTAGGCATTTTAACTAACAAGTATTATATGCCTAGTGCATTAGAGATGCTCTAAGAAATAAGTGTATTTTTTTTACCTTTTCAGACTAAAAAATAGAAAAAAAATATGGATGTTTGGGTTAATTTTTAGATTTTTTACAAAAAAATATGTATTAAAATATTTTGTAAAATTATAAAATTACCTTATTACCCTCACTGACACTGTGCAGCAGTACTGCACAGTGACTTTCTGTCACTTTTCAATTTTTTATTTTTTTTATTTTTTATATGGCATGTGTGGCTACACAAAGGGTGTGTTTGATTGGACGGACTGGATAAGGGGAGATTAGAATCCATCGGACTTGAGTCCTGGGACCGTGAATTCCCCGGATTATTTGGTTGGATTGGATATGTATCATGTGTTTATTTTTTCATGGGATTAGATGTCTGGAAATGACTATTTTTAGTGAATCCAACGTTTGGTTGGACGGACTGGATAGGATAAATGAACAAAAGACTATTTTACCCTTTTTCAATTGTTTACTAAGGCCTTGTTTGGGTACTCCCAAATAATTCAAAAAGTCAAAAAGTTACTCAAAAAGTTAAAAAGTTAACACTATTCACCAAAAGTCAACAATTACGGCTGCACAACTTCCAATTCAAATTTTCCTCTAAAAACCAATTTTCACAATTTTTTATTACACATTTTTCCATAAAAAGTCAAAAAGTTAACCCAAACATCCATATTTTCAACCTTAATTTTTTAGTAAAAAAAGACAAAAAGTACACTTATTTAGTCTTTCCAAACTTGGCCTAAGTAATAGCAATATTAAACATATCTTTAATATTTTAATTATTTTTAGTTAGATTAAATAAAAATTTATTTTATTTTATTTTTTACACAATTAAATAAATTTATTTTTTTAAAATTAAATAAATAAATAAATAAAAAGGGTAAAATTTGATTACTGTGTAACCATTACTCTGTAACCATTACTTTTATTAAAATTTGATTCGTGAGTAAGCATTACTGTGTTAAAATTTTTTACACCATTACTGTTTTAAAATTTTACACAATGATTTATTAAATAAATTTGTTTTAATAAAATACAGAGGACATTATTATTTTTATATTATTTAATAAATCATTAAAATTTCATTTAATACTGTATAACCTCTATAAAAAATTTATATTATTTTTTTAATTAAAATTTTAAATAAATTTTAAATAAAACACCTATTAAAATTTAAATAATGAAATTAAATAAATTATAAACAAAATTTTAAAATAAAACATCGATAAAATATCTATAAAAAATTATTTTAAAAAATTAAATAAATAAAACATCAATAAAAAGTTAAATAAAATTATTTTATTTTTAAATTGAGACATTTAAATTTTATTGAATTTTAGTAAATATAATACATAATTAAATAGTAGAAGGTCAAAATGGTCATTTTAGCATCTAATCCCAACAGTGGATAGTCTCCCACATTCTGTCCCACCCCCCCAGGACACAATAGTCTCCGGCCGGACTCCATGTCCGGCGGACTAAAAAAAAAAATCAAACGGCGGACAAAGAACACTATTTGGATTGTAATCCAAATAGTGGATAGTCCCCCCCTCCAATCCCACGAATCAAACACGCCCAAAGTGTCATATTGACAATTTTGTTGGAATGTATGGCTGCATAAGTTGTGCAGCGCTGTTCTGTTTTTTTTGTTTTGTTTTATTTTTTTTTCAATTGATAAATTTTCTGTCAAAAAGAAATAAATAGTATGAATTTTTTTACATTTTTAATGATTTTTTAACTTTTTAAATTTTTTTTGAGGATGCCAAACTTAACCTAGGATAGACCCTCACAAAATGTTAATCCATGATGGAACATAAAAGACAACAAGTGGTCCAGAATTTTCCATTCCAAGAAAGCAGAAAAGAAAAAAAAAAAGATGAACAACTGTTAATGCCAGTAAGAGCATCTTCAACGGTTTACCTAATTTTTCACTAAATTTGGGTAAAAAAATGACCATTTTCTCAATCTGATACAGAATGTTCCAATGGTTGATTTTCATCAAATCTGCTCCAGGGACAACCGGTTAGTCGACCAGCCGGTCGAACGACTGGTCGACCGGTAAGGCAAAAAATATATATATATATATATATTTTGAATTGTTTAAACCTACCTATTTGAACTGTTTGAATCTTTTAGTGGTCGACCAGTTGATCGACTGGCCGGTCGACCGGCTGGTCAACCGGGAAGGCAAAAAAAAAAATTTTTTTTTTTTGAATTGTTTAAACCTACCCATTTGAATTGTTTGAATCTTTTAGTGGTCGACCAGTTGGTCAACCGGTCGGGCAATCGGTCGGTTGACCGGTTCCTCTCTTCCAACGGTCACAAACAGTAATTTGCTAAAATCTGTATCATGTTCTCAGTTTGATGATTTTTTTGTTCAATTCTCAATTTGATACCAGTTTGGTGAAATCGTTGAAACTTCAAAAAGTATATTTTTTTACCAAATTTTAAATTTGATGCAAGTTTGATTAATCGTTAGAGATGGTCTAAGTAGATCAAGTGGAACAAGCTTTAATCAGAGGACAGAAAGGTCACTAAAATCTTTGAGTTTTGATTTAAACCACTAAAACCATCTCTAACGGTGACCCAAACCCAGCACCAGATTCAAATTTTGATGAAAAACCCACTTTTTCATGCTCCAATCGTTGCACCAAAGTCATATCAAAATGAGAATTCAGCAAACAAAACATCAAACTGAGACCAAGGCCCAGATTTTACCAAATCACTGTTACTGACCGTTGAAAGTGGTACACCGGTCAACCAGCCGGTTGGCCAACCGGTCAACCGGTTGATTATCTTATGCAACGGGTTTGAACTGTGACGGGTTTGAACTGGTTGAACTGAGGGGTTTGAACTGGGCCGTGGACTGCGCGTTGGTGTTGAACAGGTTGACCGGCTGGTTAACCATCCGGTTGCCCGGGTCGCCCGGTCTGAGCATGGGAATGGGAGGTTTCAAGAGGTTTGGTTTGAACAGGTAGAATTTCAGATAGGTTTATTTTCAGATAGCTTATTTTGTGGACTTGGAATAATTTGGAATAATTTGAAGGTCAACTTGAAATAATTTGGAATAATTTGAAGGGTGATATAAATTTTAATTTCATTGAAAATATAGTTCAAATTGTTATCTTTAATATAAATAATTTAAAACTAGTCGTTTTAGTAAATTTACCGTTAGATGGACAGAGTATTTTGACAATTTGTCCTTGATGATATAATTGAAATTGTTATCTCATATACATATTTTAAAAATAGCCTTTTTAATAAATATCATGGATTTCAAAGTATCCATTATGCTCTGTTTTGTTTAAGCTATGGAGTTGTCTGGCATATAAATAATGGCCCTGTTTGGTAGAGCTGTGGGAAAGTGTTTATAGCTTATGCCTAAACAGCTTATGCCTAAACAGCTTATAGCTTATAACTTTCAACTTAAGCTGATTTCCAGCTAATTCTTAAAGCATCTCCTGCCCCACTCAAAGAATAAGCTGATTTCTGACTTCCAAAAAGCTATAAGCTAAACCAAACACATCAAAATAACTTAAATTAAGCTGAAAGCTGAAATAAGCTGTAATTAAGCTCTGCCAAACAGGCACAATAATGTGTTTATATGAGATTTTAGAAGAAATTAATTATTACGGGTAAACCAAAACCCCATACATGTAATGGAGAGAAAAACAAATAGGAAAAGAATTAGGAACATAAATGGAGGGGAAAAAAAATATATATATATATTTTAAGCTTATCGGTCGACCGGCCGGTCAACCAACCAGTCATCCCCCTACCAGTTCACATCGGTCAGTTCACGTTGGTTGGCTGAAACAGTTCAGTGATTGGTTCAAACAGTTCAAAAAACTTTTAAAAAAAAAAAAAAATTTCCTCTACCCGGTCGACCGGTCGGTCGACCATCCGGTTGTCCTGAATGAGATTTGATGAAGGTGAACCGTTGGAGTGCGAAGTATCAAATTAAGGAAATGACCACTTTTTTACTCAGATTTGGTGAAACATTAGCTGAACCGTTGGAGATGCTCTAAATCGCATCACTATTCTCAGCTCCAAATACTACAATATATATACTATAATCTTTTCCGGCGAAACTCTCTTCGCCGGCGACGGAATCACCTCTTCTCCACCATTTCCTCACAAAGCTCAGCTTCTCTCTCCTCTCTCTCTCTCTCTCTCTCTCTCTCCTCATACCCACTTTCCAAAAACTAAGAAAAGCGAGTCTGACTCGAAGTGCCAATCGCTAAACTCAGTGCCAGACTTATTAAATAGCTCCGGCGAGAGTGAAAGCGACTCACCATTGCACCGTTGAGAGTAGCTTTGGTCATTAATACAACGCCCTTTAAAGCGCTCTCTCTCTCTCTCTTCCCTGAATTCTTCTGTGTGTTCATTTAAAGAGCACACCAAATGAAGAATCAAAGCTCGTGATTGATTGAGGTGTGATTAGTACTACCCACATAGAAATACATTGCATTCTTGTATTGAAAAAAAATAATTCAAAAACCCACAAGTTTTTTTTTTTGTTGGAGTAATGGAGTACACGGACATGAACAAAGGCAATACTGAGAATGACCCAAGATGAAAAGACGAAGCTCCATAGACCATTCGTAGTCATGGAAGCTCACCGAGTTCAACTCAAGGTAGCTCTGTTACTCTTATTCATTATCTCGGTCTTGACTCAGCAGGTGGTGCGTCTGAGTTCCAGCTCGGAGTTTTCGGCGTTGCTCGATCTCCGGTCGAGTTTAGGGATTAGGGCTAAAGATTGGCCAAGAAAGGCCGACCCATGTTCTCGCTGGAGAGGGGTCGAGTGCCGGACCGGCCGAGTCGTCGGAATCACTGTGTCCGGGTTGAGGCGGACTCGTGCCGGCGGTCGAAATCCCGGGTTCGCTGTCGATTCATTGGCCAATTTTACTCTTCTAGCTAAGTTTAACTCATCTGGGTTTCCACTTCCTGGGTCTATACCGGACTGGTTTGGTCAGAGACTCAGTGCACTCCAAGTACTCGATCTTAGATCTTGTTCAATAACCGGTTCAATTCCTTCTTCTCTTGGGAATTTGAGTGGATTGAATTCTCTGTATTTGTCTGATAACTTTCTAACTGGTGCCATACCTTTGATATTGGGCCAATTATTGTCTCTATCAGTTCTTAACCTTTCGCGAAATTCGTTCACAGGAACAATTCCATCTGGGTTTTCATCTCTTCTCAATCTTAGTACCCTTGACCTCTCTTCAAATTCCCTATTTGGGCCAATTCCTAATAATCTTGGTTCACTTTCTAGGCTTAAGTTCTTGCATTTGCAAAACAATAGCTTTGATGCTTCTATTCCTGTTGAGTTAGCTAGCCTTTCTCAACTGATTGTACTTGATCTTGGAAACAACGGTTTGTCCGGGTCGTTGCCAAATGGTTTATTTTCGAATCTCACTCAGATCAAGGACGTAGTTTTGAGTGGGAACAGTTTCGATGGTAATCTTACTGATGTTCTGTCGTCTTTGCCCGCTTTGCGCCTTCTTAACGTATCTAGCAACAAGTTCACAGGTGTTTTACCGAACCTTACTGCATTTTTTAATGCCACTGGCGCGGTGGTTGACTTGTCCGATAATTATTTTGAAGGTCCAGCTCCCAGTAATACAGGGACCAATGTTGTTGTCAATGGAAATTGTTTACAGAGTTTGCCGAATCAGAGGAGTTTGCAGGATTGTAGATCGTTTTATGCTAGTAGAGGATTAATTTTTGATAATGATATAGCCCCAAATCCTTCTCTAGAGCCTGCATCAATCAGCAAAAAACGAGTGACGTATATACTGGTGGGACTGTTTGGCGGACTGGGTTTCATTGTACTTTTATACTAGTAGAATTCTTGATTCTAGGAAGTTAAATAGTGCACAATCCACATTGTCAATCTCTGGCCATAAACTAATGTCTTGCAGGTGTTTGAATATTGGTTTCTAGCATAAAATGCAGTATATTATGTCATTTAGTTTTTTATCTTGTTCATGTGTCGATGAAGATTGAAGCTAGTGCATTAATTCCAACAAATAGAAGAACAAAACCATTCATAATTAGCTTATAAACTAAGAAAATGCTTTCTTTAATAATCTTGGTTTAGAATAGTTGCAAGGCTACATATGAGTGCATTCCCTTAAGCCTCCGTTTGGGAAGTGGGCTGGCTCTTTGGCTTTTTGGCTTTTTTGGCTATATGAGCCTGGGCTCAAAAACTTGGTTTGGGAAGGGCTCTTGGCTTTTTGGCTTTTTTGTGAGAGAAGAGTGTAATGATTATGGGGTTGGATTTGATATTTTGTCTGTTGTGGCTCATGAGCCTATTTTGTCTTTTGTGGCTCATGAGCCCAATGAGCCCTTGCCAAACGGACGCTAATTACTCTCTCCTCGAAATATGCGGCACAGATCCTCCAAAAATAGATTTCAACAACGATACTTGTGTTGGGCGAACTTTGTTAGAATGTTTTTGTGGCTCTAGAAAAGCCAATCAGAAAATTCTTATACCAAAACAAAATATTCTCATGTGCTTTATGGTACCTTATAGACTAGCAATCTTGGAACCATAATTAAAAGTGTCTCATGTTTCCTCTATTATGACTTGTGTATTATCCTGTCTCATATTTTTTTTACTTTGATTTTGACTCGCAATAAAAGAGAAACATGGGACAGATGATTTGTGCTCAATGAAAAGAGGTTGCGCCTTTGGTTGACCACTTCTTGATATAACCTGGGCAACTTTAGAATCCTTATATACCACGTCTCAAATTCATCTTCTTAGATACCTCCCCTTTCATTCTCATAAGCTTTAAGACAAATTTCACTCTCTTTGGATTTTTGCCAGCAAGTTGGAGCTGGATCATCTTCAACTCCTAGTTGGTCATGAAATAGATGTGTTTGTATCGTTCCTTCAGTGGGTAAGACAATAAGTGATTGCTAAGTCTAGTCAGAAAATATATATCATTTCACAGAAAAGGTCTTAAATTTACGAGATTTCACTAAGCAACACTCGAACTAGAACTTGTTGGATAGCATTTATAGGGTATATTCTATGATATACTTGTTCTCTCTTTCTCAAAATCATTGAATCACCCTTTTTTTTTCTTTCTCTATGGTCCCTCCTTAAAAGTTGAAGTTCATTCCCCTGGGGGTTTGAATGGTCTAAAGAGTAGATATCTAAGAGAGTCACATTCAACAATCAAATTAGTGTAATTGGCAGTCAAAACGATCTGTAAACACATTCAGAAAAAAGAACAGAAAAACAAAACCGGGTTATGGAAACCTTTGCATTGCACCATTGCTAATGATAGTGGCAACATATAAACAAAACCAGATACACAACATAGTGTTCATGGAGATGATGATTCTTCTAATCAAAACACTGATTTGTATGGGAAAAAAAAGATTATATTATTATGAACATGACTGCCTGGTCGACATGCTACATTGTTCATAATGGGACAATGACTTATATTGGAAAAACATAACTTGAAAGCAATATTGTCCTAATGTATTAATGATTGTACAGTTTCTTATGACTTGTTGACAATTAAAACTTTCATTTTCCACAATTTCTATCATCAAATTACAAGAAATAGAATTGTATTTGTAATTCCCTAAGTTCCGGGGATATGAAAGTCCAAGTTTTAAATCAGAAGTTCTAGAGGTTGTCGAAAAATACTGCTAATGAAGCCCCGTTTACAACAACCTCAGATAATAAATATTATTAATTAATTGTTAATTTGTTTTAGGACTTTCTGAGAATCCAGGTTTGTAAATACTCAATTTGATTAGTCAGCAACAGACGTAGAAGATTTTAGTGACCTTTCTATCCTCTGATTAATCTTGTTTCCACTTGATCTACTTGCTGGCAATAACAGTTGTTCTTTTCTTTTCGACTTTCTTGGAAAGGAAAACTCTGGACCACTTGTTGTCTTTTATGTTACATCATGGATTAACATTTTGTGAGGGGTCTACCATAGTGTATGGAAAGTTTTCTTTCAATACAGCTCAGAACTTCCTCCGACCTCAAAAATTATTGGACAAATTTTGCTTTAGCCCTTTGTAATTTTGGTCATGTATGATTTATTTCACTAACGTTTGAAAATGATCACATAGTTCCTTTGTAATTTGTAGACTGAAATGTACCGTTAAATTCATTAACAATTTAATAAAAAATATTAAAATACCTCTGTATATAAGTAACTTAAGTGTGTGAATTATGAATATTTTCGTCATTTATTTAAAACTCAAAGTGCACTTCAATTTAGCATTTACCCAAGTGGCTTAAACTATTTTTTTTATTACAAATGTTACGTAAAATTTTTAAAAATAAAATTATATATTTTTATAATAATATATATATTTTTGTAATAAAATTATACATTCTGTTATTCAAAATATTTTGATAAAAAAAATGTGTAATATTACAAATAAATATATAATTTTATTTTTAAATTATAAATTATCATAAATTTATTAAAAATTTATGTAATATTTATCACAAAAATATATAATACAAAACTAAGTAATAAAATGCATATAATACATCACTTTTAAAATTAAAGATTAAAAAATGCTATCCATTCCAGTGATGGGCATTCCACATTTCTCAAACGCGTATTCGGGTATGGCCCGACACACTCCGCGTTAAGCTGACTTTTCATCTTGAAAAAAAAATATTGTTATATAAAATAAATAAATTATTAATGACAATTATTAATAAAAAATTTAAAAAAATTATACAAATTTTATGAAAGTGGATATCATAAAATAAAATATAAATCCTGCTATTTTAAGTTCATTAACCAACGTATTTAATGCAATTAAAATCTGACTCAAATTAGTGTCATAACAAATAATGGTAAATACCAATTAATATACTAATTAGTATATCAACGGATGTTATAATTTTATCACTTAACAAAACACAAGTCAACAAAAAAATGATAAAAAAATTTGATTGCAGAAGTTAACAAATTTTTTTTTTAATTGCACAAGTCAACATATCAGAATTTATTTGTTTACAAATATACTTTAATACCTGTTATCATGAACCCTATTTTTTTGTTTGTTTGTTTGTTGGGTATGCAAAATAAATAAAAAGTAAAAAAGAATTATTGGCAAATACCTTTTTATTCAAGTGATACCTAAAAATGAATAAATAAAATTATAAAATATAAAATATAAAACTAGTAATCTAATCCAAAATCCAAGGGAATTTGTAGCTATTTTAAAGATAAGAAATTTTTAGACTTACTTTGTACTTTCACCAAAATCTCACTTTGATCGCCCGACTTTCAATTGTGACAATTAATCTCTCATATATTTAAGTCATATTACAATATTATATTTTCGTCCATATAAGGCTGACAGAACTCTTGTCATGTAAACCATTTGCAACATTTTTCTCACCTCATTAGCATTCCTACATTTTCACCTTAATCCATGAACTTTCACCAAAGCATCAATTTTGTTCATTTCCTTTTAATTTCTCAGCGTTTTGACTGTCACAATTTTTTTTCATTCTTTTTTATTTTTCATGATCCTCGTTTAATATTAAAATTTTTGTCAACTACGTTTGTACCTTGTATTTGAAAAGAAATTTGTGGAAATTAAACAAAATGGAAAGGAAATGTGAAAATAATAGCTTGTATTTCATTATCTTTCTCTCTCACACACTTTTTCCTATTATATTTTGTTTTCTCTCTACAATTTTTTATTTTCAAATCAAACACAATTAAAAATAAAAGGTTCCAATTTGAAAATTGCTTATTCGGACTTTTTTCCTAGTTTTATTTTTATTTTTTATTTTTATTTTTGGGATGGGTCTTTTTTTGTGTGCAATACTTTTGATAACAGCATTTTATTAAACTTTTTATGAGAGTTCAAGAAGAAAATTTGATTTTATCTAAAAATATGTTCAAAGAGATAAAAATAACAACAAATTAAAAAAAGAAAAGGAAAAGAAGCTAACTTAAAAAACAGTAGTCAAAACTTCCAAACAGATCATAAAATTAACAAAAATGTTAAAAGATTCCAAATAAATTACTAAGGCCTCTTCTGTAATATATTATTTTAATTGATTATTTTACTTTTTAATTATTTTAATCTAATTAAAAAAATTATATTTGAGATGATAGTTATTTTTTTAATTGATTTGATAGTTGTGAGAGAAAAAATAAAATGATTATAGGTTGAATTTGATATTTTGTTTTATTGATTATTTTAACCTATTTTGGCTTTGTTTGGGAAATGGGTTGATTTTTTGACTTTTTGACTATTTTAACTTGAGCTAAAAAGCCTCGTTTAGGTTTTATTTTTTAATTTTTTTTTACTTTTATGAGATAAAAAGTAAAATGATTATAATTTTTTTGAATGTGACATTTTGTCTGACTTTTTAAATTTTTTTGTGTGTTACTATTTTAGCATTCTTAACCTTAAATGCCAAACGAGGGCTTTATTTTTATTGATTATTTTAACTAAATAATCACATAAATGTACCATTCATATAAATCTCATGTAATGTGAGTTTCCCGTATAGAAAATTTAATAATGTAAGATTCGTTTGGAAGAATTTTTTTAGTTTAATTTTTTGAATAATTTGACATAATTAAATTATTTTTATTTGGAAAGAATTTTTTATCTTTTTTATTTTTTTAAAGAAAAAAATAAAACAATTATAATTAATATAACATTTTATTTTATTTCTTTATACTTTTTCAACACACTTGCCAAACGGCGCTTAGAGTTACTAGTTTTGTTCTAGAGTTAAAGGGGCGGGGATTTGGGGTCCCTGCTGTGCCGAAAGGCACAGCAGTCACTGTTGTGCCCTCTTTTGGGCCCACTTCGGGGCCCATTTCGATAATCCGAACCGTTCATATTTTACGGTACATCGAGTACAATATACTTGTAAAAAATCAAGTTGATCGGATATCGTTAGCACTTTCATCAAATCACATTTGTATTTCAGTTTTACATTAAAAATTATTAATTTTTTCAGATACAAATGTGTCTTGATGAAAAGGCTAATGATATCCGATCAACTTGATTTTTTACAGGCATATTCTACTCGATGTATCCTAAAATGTGAACGGTTCGGATTATCGAAATGGGCCCCGAAATGGGCCCAAAAGAGGGCACAACAGTGACTGCTGTGCCTTTCGGCACAGCAGGGGTAAGGGGGTAAAAGAGTGGTATTATGATCAGAGTAAAATTAAGGAGACAAAATTTCCGTCATAGAGTAGGACACACAGGTTTGTTTGTCTTGGAGCGGCGCTACTCGTTGATTGATTAGATTGATTTTTTTTTTTTTTTTTTAAATTTGTAAAATCCACTCATTGACCAAGTCATCCACCTAACAAATTTAATCCTGCGAAAATATCTGCCAACCCTTTTAATAATAATTGTAGTACTTCATTATCAAGCCTCGTTTGGTTTTTTCATTGAAATTAAAGGGGGTTTAGAATGACCTATATAAGTGTATTTTTTGTCTTTTTATGAAAAGATGTGTAGAAAAATAGAGAGATAATGTGATGAAAAAAAGATAAAAAGATAAAAAGTATGTACTTATTTAGAATAACCAAACTTGGTCAAAAAAAAAGTACAAAAAAAAATAAAATATGCTATATAAATTTATAAGATAAAATATTATTTTTTTTGTCTATAATTATTTTATTTTTTTTCTCACAAAAATAAAAAAAAATTCAAAACAAAAACCAAACGAGGTTAAAAAAGTCTCAATACAAAAAATTAGTTATATTAGTTAATGTCAAACGATCCCTAAGAGTATTTTTAATGGTGTGTTAAATTTTTTATTAAATTTGAGTAAAATTTTTATTTGATTTGAAGTGTCTTAATGGAAGTTTTAAAATTTCATTAGAACACTGGTCAATTATACGGATGACCCGACAGATGTCCGATCGGTTGATCCACTAATGTAAATGTTTTATTAATTTTTATCTTGAGGTAGTCATCTGAAAGGTCGACTGAGTGGGCAATCGGACATATGTTCGGTCAGTGTAAATTTTTCATAAATTTTTACCTTGAGGTGGTCATTTGAGAGACATCCGAGAGAACATCTAGTGATAAAAATCCAACGATTATGAACAGTGATTTGATAAAAAAACACATCCATCCTCAATCAAATGAAAGATTTGAAATCTTAAATTTGATGAAAGATTTGATAAATTATTGGAATAATAAAAAATAATTTTTTTTTTCAAATTTAAATTTAATAAAACATTTGGTCAACCATTTGACATGCTCTAATCTAATACTATCATTTATTATTCCATTACTATTCTGTGTTCATACATAATAACAGGAATATAAATAAAAAATCAACTTCTTCATGGAGGTCGGCCATGCCAAGTTCCATCAAGTCTCTTTTACTTGAGATATTTCCCTGCAAAAACCTGAGGTTGAAGACATTTTCTTAAATTATAAAATCATAGTTATTATAACATTGTTACATTGTTCTTAGGTTGTATTTAAATAATAAATTTAGGTAGAGATTTTTTTTAAAAAAATATGTAAAATATAAATAAAATATAATTATATTACCAACTTGGTATCAGAGCCAAGTTGTTGCTGTGTTACATTATTGTTGAGTTATTCTTTTTGTTTAATTTTCTTATTTCATCTCTATTTAATTAAACTCCAGTCTCCTCATTCTTGCTTAACTTATCTTTGTATTCCACTTTGTCAGTAGCCACCACCTTTCGTCCCAATCCAGTGTAAGTCCTTAGGTTTAGGCAGTCGAAGGATATAGGAGTTCTCGGAAACGGTATGAGTGAACACACAGTATGTGAAAACATGATAAGTTATAAATGAATTTCAAAAAATTGGATTTAATTTTATAGAATTAAAATAAGTCGATTATTCAAAAGTAACTCTTCAGTTAGCTTTAGATCTACAACTCTAGCTCCTATCCATAATATGGATATACTAATTAATGAAGAAGAACATGAATATCAAGATGTTAAAATAGATTCAAGTTGGAATATTCCTAAAGTCAAAACTAAAGAAATTTACAAAACTAGTTTTTACAATCCACCTTTAATGTTGATTTACAAGTCAAAACTGTTGAACAAGTTTATGCTTTCACAAAAATTAGGGAAACTTGTCAATTATTATCTAAGAAGTCAATTAGAAAACATCTCAAAGTTGGTCATAATTTTATCCATTTAGGACTAATCCAAGTGAGAATCAGCCCATTAACCTAACAAGGTACAAATACTTCTGTCCTTTTATGTTTACGTGATGCTCGTTTTATTAATTACCATGCTAGTGTTATGGGAATGATGGAATCTGGCTTGCATAAAGGTCCGGTACATTTTAATTATTTTCCAGATTTTACTTTAAGTTTACGTGATCCCCATCTATTAAAAGCTTTAACACTAAATATTCAATTATCTGGTGAATATACTAATATGTTAGAAAGTACTCATAACATTTCTTTAATCTATCTAATTTATTACAAGTGTATTAAAACTAATTTGAACGTTCAAGCTTTAACTAAAAGTCCCAAAGATAAAACCCTGTTAATCCAAGGTAGCACTACTGAAACTAATATTTCAGTTCCAAAAATGATTTGTTGGAAAGATATTAATCTTCCTGATGATTGGGTTATAGTAAATGAAAATTACTCCCAAAATCAATAATCTTCTATTAGTCATGATATTCAAAATATTCAACAATTTAATGATGATTCTGTTCATATTAGATTTAATAGACCCTATAGTTAATCCTCTCGTCATAGTATCTCTAGTTTACCTACTGAAATTGATGAAGATGAAACCTTCAATACCCCTTGTTTACTAGAAGAGATAGAAAACTACACCTGTGTGAGCCTTTTTCACAAACCTAGCATACACATAGTAAATTAAAAGGAATTGATAATTCCTCTACTTCTCAAATTAGTAAACCAGTTTACTCTACTCACACACATCTTCAAGAAGAAGATACTATATCTCAGGATTCACCTACTCAAACTGATTTTGAAGTTGTTCCTCCTGTCAACCCACAATTGTTAACTTTAAGTAAACCTTTTACTCCAGACTTTAATAAACTTCATGTTGAATTCAAATCTACGGAAAATAAGTCAAAAAGACACACATATTGGAATACTTATGACACAAAACAACAATATAAAATTACCAAGAAATTGTATAAATTTATGACAGGAATCAATACTGAAATTAATTTCTTTGATTATTTAGAAAATTATTATCAAAAAGTAAACGTTATTACAAAAACTAAATAGAAAACTTCCCCTACCACTTCTATTTCATCTAATCACCCTCCTTTAGAAACCATTCTGATTGAACAGAAAGGCACAATTGTTCATGCTTCTCCTTTTAAATTCCCTGGTGAAGAATCTGAAATTAAAAAAGTCATTGAACAAAATAATTATATCAATCAATGTTTAAAAACTATTGGTAAACAACTAGATAAACTCGAAACTACTTTTGAGGATTACTCCACTGGTCATACTTCTACAAGTAAACCTTTAGATAAACCTCTTATTAATCTTCCCAATACTAGAAAGCGATTAAGCCTAGCTACTCAAGATAATACTACAGTTGAAGCTATTGAAAAATTATTTAATAAAATGTCTACATCTACTATAAGCAAATGAATTACTGTCCTAACACAACAACTCACACTAGAATTTCCTAGTCATTCTGATACGTCTAGCGATAATGAAATCACTAAGTTAGCATAACAATTTCAACATTCTCATCTTAATAGAATCACACACCCTAAAGTTAACCCTACCACTCTTACCAAAAATTGGTACACTAAACCTACACCTCCTGATCTCCAATTTGAAGAAACCGATATTAGCAATCAATTTTCCGTTTCTGCTAAAAAAATTTCCATTTCTGATGTTGGTTATGATGGTATCCTCCTTCAGAAAATAACTTCTCAGTCATCTAAATAAATTGTTCGTTTCCATTCTGGTGTTTGGAACAAAGCACAAGAGAATTATAGTAATATTAAAAAAGAAATTTTATCTATTTTTTTATGTATTAGTAAATTTTAACATGATATTTTAAATCAAATTTTTTTACTACGTGTTGATTGTAAAAGTGCTAAATATGTTTTAGAAAAAGATATTCAACATATTGCTAGTAAGCATATTTTTGCTCGCTGGCAATCTATTTTAAGTATTTTTGATTTTGATATCGCCTATATATCTGGTAGTCAAAATTTTATTCCTGATTTCCTTACTCGAGAATTTGTACAAGGGGGATAGGAATGGCAATGCCTTTTATTTTCTACCATAAATTAAAAGTCACCTATTATAGAGAACTTGTTTACTAAACTGCTTACCATATTGCTTACATTAAGACAGCTCGCAAAACTACTCGCCGTGCACAATTCATACAATTTCATTAAATTACCAGTCGTTGCAATTTACTTGCTCATTATACTAATTGCCTTCATTACCATTTGAACAAATTAGATATCCTCAGTGGATGCTAAATTTTGTTCATTCTCTTACAGATGTCTAGTCAAAAATCCCAGAAACCTCCCAGTAAGGCCATTGTTCCAGCCAGTCAACCTGTTGCTCTTCCTCCTGTTGATTTAGTCAATCGTTACCAAGTTTTTGGTAATATTCTTAAACTTAATTATACTTCTGCACTTGCTAAAGACCCATTTGCTTCCTCTTCCCAGTCACTTACTCCTTATCCACCTAATCCAGTCAGAACAACCAGAACTGATTATGTCAAAACCCAGTCTATTAATTTATTCTTCAAGGAACCTATTCACAAGAATATTCATAATGTTCTTGACCTAGTTAAATCATATTTCCCTCCTGGATGGCATTTTGTTCCTCTCCATCCAGAGAAGTCAATTACTTTCTACAAAGACATTCTTTTTCATTATCAATCAATCGTTATTAAACCTATTTATGATCGAACCTATACCAGTAAAATCATTTACCATTCATTATATATTCACAATATTGTTTCTCTTGATGAATAGGGTCTCCCTTTTCAACTTCGTGATTTAGCTGGTCATACCATCTAATATAGTTATTATGATTATATGGATGCTTCGTTCAAAATCCTCTTACATCAAAATGAGTCATATACTCACTCTTGGTTTCTCCAGTTTGATCATAAATTCAAGTCAACAATTCCTACATGGTTCCTCAGATGGTGGTCTTAACATGGTGTCATATCTGAGATTATTCCATCTATATTAATGGAACAAATTCACTATTTCTCTTTTGTCTATAAGCTTAGTCAGCATCAAAGTCAATTTCCTTTATTACTCATTTTTATGTCCAAATACAAAGTCCTTTGGATTTTCAAATGGCAATATGCTATTTCTGAAAATATAGTCACCAGACTTCATTTTGTCAAATGGTGGGATACATTTAAATCTCGTCGAATTATTGAACTAGTCCAAGAAGAATTTCCAGTCAATTCTCATGCTCCAACTCAAGCCATGGTCAAAGCTTAGCAGAATCTAACTGCTTCAATCACACAAGGCAGCCCAATTCCACCAGTCAGACTTGGAAGCCCAACAACCAGCTCTTCCTAGCCCAAGTCATCCAAATCCAAGTCAGCTCAGTCAAAGCCCAAAGCTAAGACCAAGTCATCCAGTGATGAATTGATCCAGATGGCCAAGCTATTAATGGCCCAAGCTAAGTCACAGATTGAAGATGAAACCTCTGAAAAATCTAGTTCCTCTGAGGCTTCAACTAATAATGATCCTTTTGGGCCCCAGTTTCAAGATGCTCAGGACCTATATTCTTAAACAATCAGCCATTGGATTCTATATATGTACAAATCAGCTTCAGTCACTACTCTTACTTTGAGAAAAGCTGTTGATATATATATTGATTCCCCATCAGTCAACTGTGCAATCATGTTCCCTCACTGCAAGTATAAAAAAAAAAAAAAGAGTAAAAAAGTTTTCGGTCACAGAAAAATGCTCTCTGCACCCATGCACCTCTTATTTTCAGGCTTTTCAGAAGTCACAAGTTTCACAGTATTTTCTAACTTTTGAAGTCACAAGCCTCACAGCTCCAGTCATGGGCCTCACAGTTCCAAAATTCACGAGCTCAACAGTTATCCACTTTGCCTATAAAAGAGGCTTCTTAATCAAGGCCAAGGCAGAGGGAGAAAGAATTCAGAATTTTCTTTCGCATTTTCTCTCAGTTTCTATAAAATTTTAAGTTTGTTTTAAAATTCAGTTTCTAAGGATGCAAGTAGAAGCTGTATTTTCCAGTTACTTCCAGTAAACAATTATGTATTTTCCGATTACTTCCAGTAACCAATTGTAAATTAATTTAAACGATTGTGAGCTTATTTTACTTATCTGTTCTTATTTAATTTAGTTTATTTAACTTGTTTTTTTACTTATCTGTTCTTATTTAATTTAGTTTATTTAACTTGTTTTATTTCTGTTTTAATTTATGTGCTGCTTCCGTCAAATTCATAATCCAAACATTATTTTAATTTTCACAACACCCATATAGGTTCTCAAGTCAAAACTAATAAATGTTTGCTTTTGGGCTTGGATACCTCGTGAGAATCACATGAATTTTGCTTTTGGTGAGAGCATTTCTATTGGTGTATTAATTTTTTTTTATCAAATTTAAATAAAAATTTGAATAAGAATTTTATTTGATATTAAGTGTTTCAACGGAGATTTTTGAAATTTTATCAGAATACTGGTCAATCAGGTGGACGATTAGACGGATGTCTGGTCAGTTGACTGATCAGTATAAATTTTTCACAAATTGTTGCCTTGATATGGTCATCTGGGGGTCGACCGGGCGGACGATCGGGGGGTCAACTGGCTAGTGTAAATTTTTCACAAATTTTTGTCTTGAGGTAGTCATCTGGGGGGCATTTGGAGGAACATCCTGGGAGACATTCGGTAGTAAAAATCAAACGAATATTGTAGCTCGACTTTTTCGTGTACAGTATCGGACTCCCGCAGTTCTGAATCTGATTCCACAAGTGCAATGTGAAATAGATAAGCACCAAAGAGTCCAAATCCGGCAAATCTTTTGAAAAATTGATTTTAAATCAAATTGCCAAAAATGAACTGCTTTGCCAGATACAGAGTCGCCACCTAAATATTTTTAAAAAATTTAGGAAACCCATGACTTGTGCCAAAGGCCACGTGTCTGTCATCACCAAGATTGTCTCGGCTCGGGAACTTAGGTACGAGAGAGAAAGGTCATGACTTGAGCACCCCCACTCGCCCGATCAAAGATTGGCCTCTACTAATCATGATATGAATCTTATTTACATTATATGCTCTTGTTCCGGTTTATTAGGCTAGCATTACTATGTGATGCGTACACACATACAAGTATAGACTAATTTGCAAGAATTGGAATGCTTGACTTATGTTCGTTTGCAAAATTGTTTTGAATATGTACCACTTGAAAAAGTGATCGCCTATGAACATTATTCAAATTATTTCAATTCAAGCAATTTAGCTTTCATCTACAGACATTCAAGCAATTTATCAATTAAGTAATTAGCCTCATGATAAACATGCTAGACATGGCAACAATCACATTCATGCAATTATGCTAAAGCGAGTAAAGGCTCACTTAGTACTCCAAACCAAAAAAAGATGAAAGAGTTAGAATAATGCATGATCCTAACTATGCAATATGACTAATGCAACACATGCGATATGCAATTTAAATAGGCTCAGCTACTTAACATGACATGTGAATCAATTTGATAGCATGCGGTCTAAACACGTATTCAAATAAGTGTTTAACTAACAATGCAAGTTAGAATGATGAACCGAGCCTCGATGCATGCAAGACAAGTGGATGTAAACATGAGAGAGGTTAAACAAAACATGATGCCCTAAACTAACCATCATAAGCATTTAAATAAAAGGGAGAAAGACGTGGGGTTGGAAGACATACACATTATTACAAGTATGCCTTCGCATAGGAGGGTCCAGATGAATAAACTAACTAGCTAAGCTAATTACTACGAATTAACTAACTATTACAAACCCAAATGAACAAATTAGCCAAGCTACTTAACTAATTATTACAACAACAAATTAATCAAATATTCTAGCTAACTAATTAATTACAAAATTAAATAACTAGTTTAGCTAACTAATTAATTACAACATGAAGTAACCAAATTAACTACTCTAGTTACTCCTCCTCGGGAAACGAGGAATGCTCATGCATGAGCGGACTTTCTACCCGAAAAAAAGCCATTGTTTCAGCTGCTAGGTGTCTTTGTTGCACAGTAGAACACTTGCACTGTTTGCCTCAAGACCAATTCTGTTCTGTTTCAAAAGTACACTGTTGGATTTTGCATTGATGGTTGGCAGAAGGCTTGCCAGCCATAGAAAGTGGCCTACCGGCCACTGCTAATTGGACTTTCCTACAGCAACAAAGAGCAAACAGAGCTGAGACAGGGTATTCTTAAGGATTTGTTTGCACAATTTACCCCTCCTTATCATTTGAACAACTCAAAGGAGTAGTAAGTTTGATTCACAAACCACCAATGGATGCAATTTCATTGCATGATGGCTTATGAACCAAGTGTGCAAGTTCAATGAATGCAACAAAACAAGACTCTCAAGACCACTTCTCTATCATGAAAGATTAAGGGAAGTAGTTGACAATGAATCTTGAACCGTTTTCATCACTAATAAGTATGAAACGACTCAAGACTCAAGGGTTAAATTAACGTCCGATTGAACCCAAAACCAAATTATTATCTTGCACCTTTTTTATTCACCAATTTTGTTATTCCATTTTAATTACCTCTCAATTCTTTAATCAATTAAGTCCACAAGTGAATTTAAGTCCTCTAATAGAAATAGGGCTCAAACCAAGTGTTGCTTTGGGCATGAAAGAGACATCATACCGTTGGTAATGAACCCCCAAAGGGATTAAACCATTAAGCATGACATGTCAATATCATGCTTAAACAAACAAATAATTTGAAACCATTTTCAAAGCAAAGAAAAAGCCAAGAAAGAAGGGAGGTTGCAGAGGTGATCAAAGGTGAGTACAAGTAAGAAAAGTACTAAATAAATGCAATCAACTCAAATAAGGTGGTGTCTAGGGCCTAAAACACCAAACTTATGAGGACAATTACACTATAAGCATGCGATATAAGACTCAAATACAATGAACACTTAAAAACAGTCCTAAAATAGTGCTGAATAAGTTCTAAAACATGCTGGAAATTAAGACAAAAATAACTATAATAAGCTAAAACATAGAGCTATGTAAGCTAGTGAACAAGACATAATGAGGGGAGGCTAACCCCTCTAATTTTAAACTTCAAAAAGTGTTTTTAGCCACTAAAATAACTTTGAAATTCAGTATTTAAAATCTCAAAAAAAGTGACAATAAGGTGGGAAACACAAGGGTAAAGGCTTTGGAAGCTAGGTAGAAGGAATGGTGAGCCACCCTTCCACCCTTATTGGCCTTAAATCACAAGTTTCAGCCCAAAATTTCAGAGTTTAGTTAGTCCAAAAACAGCCCAAAAATAGTGTAAAAATGTGTTGGAATGAAGACAAAAGTAGCTAAAATAATAAGCTAAAACATGGAGCAATTTAAGCTAGTAAACAAGTCAAAGGAGGGGTGGCTAACCCCTCCATTTTTGGGACTTAAAAACCACTTTTTTAGCCTCTGAAAATCTCTAAAAATCAGTGGTAAAAAACTCAAAAAAATTTGATGAAGAGACGGGAAACACAAGTGTAAAGGCTTAGAGAACAAGGTTTAAAGAAAGGTGATTAACCCCTCTATCTTTAATAACCTTAAGCCATAAGCTTCAGCCCATAAAAATAGTTGAAAAATAATTCAAAATCAACAAGAAAAGATAGAAAAGAAGTAGTCTAAAGGAGCTAGTAGTTATACCTCTTGAAGATGAATAACACTTTTGTTCACAAACCAACAAATTCTCACCCTCAAGGGCTGAAATTTGGACTCAATAATTTCAACAAGGAGAGCTCCAATATTGGTTTAGAAAGTGTAGAGAGAGGGTGTATAGGTTGCAAGATAGAGATAGAGAGAAAATTCCAAGTTTTGGAAATTTTTTCAACCTTAAACCATGAAGGAAGGCCTGGTATATATAGAAAAATAGCCCCTCAGGTCGAAAATATCATGCCTGAAACAGCTGGAGCTTTTGGGGGACAGCTGGCCAAAAATATCTGTGTTTTTCACCAATGGCTGGCAGGCCAGAAGTGTGAATTGTCGGCCACAGAAAATCTGTTTCTAGGCCCTACTTCAAACAACCATATCTCCCTCATTCGGACTCGGCTTTAGGAGATTCTTGAGTCTAAAATGAAGCTGCAGAAGTCCACTTTCCAATGGTGGTAACCTCACAACTAAAGTCTAAGTGTACAAAGAAATAGGCTTAATTTAGTGAAGGCTGCTCAGTTCTCTCTTAGCGGTTTTATGCTCAACCATTTCCTTAATTAGTTTTCTTCCCTCCCCTCTAATTTTCTTCAACTCCAAACCTCTAAATAAGATGTTTTAAAATATTTTTCAAAGAGTTCACCTCTCTTCCATTTATTTCCACTTTGTCCTTACTCGGTTTACTGAAAAGTGCAATATTTTATGAAATGCGAGCCTCGGAATATCGTAGAAATATTTGGAAAAATATTTTGAAAGAGAGGGTTTTAAGGTCTAAAATAGTTTTGGTAAAAAATGGGGTGTAAGGTTGGGATTTAGAAGCTCTTCTTACTGAAAAAATCGAACGTTTGTATAGCATATCTTTCATCATCGAGTGATCAACCTGAGGCGCCCAAGTTCTAAGGGCAGTCAAAAATGGAGTGTCTACAGTTACCCCTCTTTGACAGAGCTTGAAATGATGAAATGACGTGAGTAAATGTCAAAGCCCGAAGATGACCCATTTTGACAAGGTCGTAAGACTTGGGCAAACAAACAAAATACAGATGCAGTTGGTTGAACCCGAGGGTTACCTACGTACCCCGTTACAAGGAATCAAACCAGCGTAGTTTAGGGACAAAATGCAAATGATACACAATGCAATAAAACAATGTAACAAAATAATCAAATCAGAAGCAGTGCAAAACCGCACAAATACCATAAAGGGATGGAGATGCAAAATCAAACTACGTTTTATATAGAAAAGAAGTGGGCACAGCCAAACGATGCCTAACACAGGCTAAGTGCCTACAGCCTCAATACTGGCCTTAGTGCAGCATGGATGCTTACACATAACAGAACCATGTTTTAAAGTGAAAGGGGTGCGAGCACATGCAAAACTATGTTTTTCATAGAAAGAGAACAAGTAATTAAGTGGGATAATATAAGTGAGGAATGATCTGCTGAGGAAAGATAGTGATCCTAAATGTGAATGCAACAAAATAAAGTACGATACAATGGATACAGTGAATAAGGCGTAGGCCGAACCATGTTTTACCTAGAAAATGTATGGATACAAAACAGACCATGTCTAACATAGAAAAGGTGTTGACACCCTCAATACTGGCCTCAGCACAGCATGGGTACTTACACAAGACAGAACCATGTTTCAACGAGGAAAAAGTGTGAACACATGCCAAACTAAGCTTAACATGGAAATGGTGCAGGTAATAAAACAGTATGATGTAATGAATACGATGGGAAATGTAGTAGATGAATATGGTGACATACTCCAACCACGCTGGAATTGTGAGAGGAGGAAGAACAAATTCCAAACACGCTGAAGTCACGTAAGGAAGAGAACACTCAAATCACACTGAAATCGTGAGAGGACGTCTTGAGAAAACCGTTCAGGGTCGTGTTCCACGCGTTCTGAGATAAATTCCAAACACGTTGAAATCATGTGAGGAAAAGGAAACACTCTAACCATGCTGAAATCGTGAGAATAGGTCCTAAGAAAACCACTTAGGGACGTGTTTCATGCATACTGAGATAAACTCCAAACACACTGAAATCGTGTGAGGAAAAGGGAACACTCTAACCACGCTGAAATCGTGATAAGAGGTCCTGAGAAAATTGTTCAGGGTCACATTCCACGCGTCCTGGAAAAAAATTCCAAACACGTTGAAATCGTGAAAGGAAAACAACACTCAAACCAAGCTGAAATCGTGGGAAAAGGTCTTAAAAAAACCACTCAGGGCGTGTTCTACGAGTCCTGAGATAAATTCCAAACATGTTGAAATTGTGTGAGGAAAAAAACACTTAAAACCACGTTGAAATCATGAGAAGAGGTCCTAAGAAAACCACTCAGGGGTGCATTCTACGCATCTTGAGATAAATTCCAAACACGCTAAAATTGTGTGAGGAAAGGAACACTCAAACCACGCCGAAATCGTGAGAAGAGGTCCTAAGAAAACCACTCAGGAGCGCGTTCCACGCGTCCTGAGATAAATTCCAAACACGCTGAAATCGTGTGAGGAAAGGAACACTCAAACCACACTGAAATCGTGAGAAGAGGTCATAAAAGGTCCTAAAAAAACCACTCAGGGGCGCGTTCCATGCGTCCTGAGATAAATTCCAAACATACTGAAATCGTGTGAGGAAATGAACACTCAAACCACGCTGAAATCGTGAGAAGAGGTCCTAAGAAAAGCCCCGGGGGACAACGATCCTAAATGCTACTCAGCGTAAAAGGATAAATGATACAAGATAACACAAGATACAAATAAATGCAATAAGTGTGATGATATGATACATGTTACAAGCAATTTAGTGCATAATGTTTAGGGAATGCAATAAACAAGCAAAGCGACGCTTTAGAAAGCACCTCATGGGGCGAGTAGTGATGAACCGCTCTTTTCTGACAAGGATCTCGCTCTTATGTTCTTCGCACTCTTATCTTCAACTCATAGTTCAAAGGCCCTCAAATGCTGACAAGGGATAACCTCTGCATGTAGAAGCCACGGATGCCACTTTTCTTCCTAATCATATTCATAACTTTCCCTATTCTCCAACGGGGTGACAGGTTAGGTTGGTTCAATATCCAGAATTGAGGCGCACACATGCTATCTCAATCTATAGGGCTGCCATACAGATTTCAAGCCGGGAATATACTCCTAGGTATTCAAACCAGACTTTAGTTTCGGAAATTCCAAACCTTTGTGTTTTAGGCATCGCCATTCAAACTCTAGTTTCCATCATCGCAGATGGTCTTCTAGGAACTCATTGCAAAAACAACTACGATACCTCTGATGGGGAATGGTGTTCAGGGATAGCACTTTGATCGCCATTCTGACTTGAAGCAGGCTTGAGCTTGAGGTCAAGGTACATTCATACTTTGGAGAAATGAGAAGGCTTGAGAAGGTGCATCCGAAATGCAATCTTTGAAATTGCTGAAGTTGAAACAAACTTAGATGCTCCAATTTTATCTCTTTTTCTTTTGCTTTGTAGTCCGGAACCTATATAGCTTCAGATAGGTCCTTGTTCTATTGCTCTTTTTTTTGATCGGGGTTGGACCCTGCAGTTTCTGAAATAAAGGAATTTTGTTTTGCACATCATGGTGGGAACGACACGGCACTCTAAGCACAAAACGATTTATTTTTGCAATTGGAGCTGAGAAATGAGTTCTTAATCGGGTATTGAGCCTACGACTGACCATAGTCAAAACGACTCAACAAAGGAAAAGCAAAGTAAAAAAACCTAAACACATCTATTTACACTCAAAATGACTCAAAACAAGAACCGAGACAAACAAAAACAACAAACACAACACTCGGATGTTTACCACCAGTGGGAGACCTCTTACTTTACGATGAGCCCATTGTTTCTCCAGGTATTGTTTCCCATCCTTTCTCATTTGTGATTCTCACATCACTTTGGCACTCAATCTCTTTTTTTCTGAAAAGCCCTTTCCTCACTTTTTCTCTCATCGCACATCTCTCTATTCTTTAATCTCTTTGATTTTTTATCCCTTCCCAAGTGTGGTTGATGGATAAGCTGGAAGCTGTAGACCTTATGAAGGGGATCGAATATCCAGCATTCATGTTTCGCACTTAGTTCGATACCTCACTGCTTGAGAGAATTTTTGGCCTCTGCTGCTAGCTTCAGTTATGCCATTTTCTGGCAAGTGCATTGATAATAGGGAAAAGAAAGGTTCATCATTTTGACCATTTTTTATTTTTCGCTTTCTGCTAAAACAATTTTTACCAACATGAGAGTTAAATTAACATGCTTGTTCGACTTTCTGCTTTGAAATCATCCAAGTCAGGTTGTGAGCACTGAAAATTTTCCTTTTTTGGATCCAAGAAATGGTCCAGTTTTGAAAAAATTGAATAATTTTCGAGAAAATTAGTCAACTTCATTAAAAATCCTCAAAAATTATTTTTGCAAATGGCCACTGCTCAACCCACATGGAATTAACTCCTTAAGACACGCAGCCTCAGATCTAAACTTGATTTGTCTCTTAGCTGAATCTTCTAACAGAATAGGACAATCGATTTTGAACGAAGATGAGCATGAAGATGAGCCAATTTGCACATGGATAGGATAGCCGAGTTTGAATAAGGATAAGCTAATCAACATGGATGAGACAAGCAGGCTGAAAATGGTTGGGGCCGAACTTCAGAATGAAGTTGCCTGCGTATCCCAAAGATAGGAATTAGGCCGCACGTAGTTTCTCAGTAAGGTGCTCTCGGGTATTAACTCTCTCCTTTTACGCTCTAACTTTTGCCAAAACCGCCCTTCTAGGTTTTCAACCTTGCGAGCTCTATTTTTTTCTTTTCATTTTTTTTTTTGTTCTTTGTTTCCATTTTTTCATTTTTGCTCTTTTTTTTCTTTCTTGCTCTTACTTTTGCCTGGGTCGCCCTTTCAAATTTTCAGCCCAGCAAGCCTCTCAAGGATAGAAAAGTTTAACTTGTCCATGTTGATCGGTTTTGAGCTCTCTAAGCCATCTGAATCCTGGAGAGTGGCTGCTGTTCGCTAATGATGTAGGGGCCCATCTAATCGAGTCTGAATTTGCCCTTAGTGTTTTGGATAGGAACTTGATTGTCCTTCAGCAATAAATTTTTTTCTTTCAGATTATGGGATTTGGCTTTCTTGCCAGTGTTCATTGGTTTGAGAAATGACCCAGTTTTGAAACTTTGAGCATATCTGACCTTTTTGGCCCTAGTTCAAGGGCTGTTTCTCATCCAGTTATGCAAGCTTCCTTTGATGACATACAACCTTATTGCCCCTAGTTCAAGGGTTGCTTCCAATCCGACCATACAAGCCTCATATTTTGGTTAATCGTTGAATATTCTAAATCAAAGTTTGAAAGCAAGGAGTCTAGTCTCGAGGCCAAGAGTGATCCTATGCTGTACAATCTCAAAATCAATTCTAAGCATGTCTTTGTAGGACTACGCAAAAAAATTTTTGAAATCTTTTAATAAAGCGACTAGTCGCTCGTGCTCTTCTAAAGACAATGTAGAACCAATCTGGATCAAGCCAGGATCCTTCTCGGTACTCACATTAATAGACATGATTTTATTCATCAAGGGCTTAACAGGCCTCTCTTCCTCTTAAGTGATCAAATTTTTACAAATCCCGAGGAATTCCTTCCTCTTTGTTTTCACCATAGTGTTAGAAAAGTTTTGAAAAACTTAGTTTAATGCAATGATTTAAAGGCACAGAGAAGCAAGTGGAAAAGTACTATCATTTCATTCAGATCTTCTGGTGCAACTGGTTCAATGGTAGAAACAGACTCAAAGAGTGAAAAAGACAAACAAAACAAGACAGTGATGTGATGTCCGAGTTAACACGCCCGAAATCACTTGACCCTAACACAACAAGACTGACTCAAAATAACAAGACTGACTCAATACCCAAGTTCGAAAGTAAAATAAACAACATTTTTAAAGTGCTAAAAAGTGCATGTCATCCACCACATTTGGAGTAAAATGAGCGCCATCAGCAGGTGGTTCATCTCCGATCACATAGTTACATTATCCCCCAAGTTCATCGATCCAGTGTCGATAGAGTGATGACCTTATTGTCAATCAAACCTTGAACTTCATGGCGAAGACGAAAACAACCGTTAGTGTCATGGCCGGTTTGTTGATGGAAAGCACAGTACTTGGCAGCATTATACCTGGATGGAAGGGGATTAGGGAGAGGCCGAGGGTCAAGGGGTTTGAGATGGCCTTGTCCTATGAGGATTTGGAGAGCTTTGGACAAGGTCATGTAAAGGGGATTGAAGGTGCAGTTTCCAATCCTACCAGGGTTGATAGAGGGGTTGGCAGGTGTTGACTGGGTTTAATGACCTCTTATGGGTGTAGGATTGAAGCTGAAAGGGGTGTTTCTGGTATAACAGCCTTTTTTATGGTTTATCTCTGGATTCAAAATGCTCCCAACCTGAGCAACAAAAGTGTCATCCACAGTCTTCGCAATAACTGCAAGCATTTACTATTTGTTCAGCCCTTTGACCTTCAACGCCTTAATAGCCCACTGAAGCTGTTCATAAGGATCAATACTTGCCTCGGCCTTGTTCTTGCCCCTTGCCTCCACTTTGCCAAGGGATTGGGTTGCTATATCAGAGCAGAGCCTAGTTGTTGTTGCCATGTCATCACCCAGACTTGAGATAGCTTCGGGTTGGCTTTCTTCAAATGCAGCCCGTCCCAAGATTGGGGAACCTTTTGACATGGAATTTCTGGCATGTGATGTGGTCGATGATGGAGCCAAAATCCCAAAGGCTAAATCTGCCACAGTTCTCTGAAGATCTTCAATTATGCCCATTAGCTCAGAAGTAGTGGGTTCATGGGTTTGAGATGATTAGGGTTCAAGTGAATCCATCATACACAAGTCCGTGCTTTCTGGAATGAACACCTCAGGCTTGGGTAAATGGGTCGAGGTAATGTATATGCTGGGGTTATACGTGGATGGTAATGTATGGATTAGGTTGAGGTGTGAAGATAATGGGTTAGTGGTAGCCTGAGGTCCTTTTGGTGGAGCTATGATCTCTTTGTCAATAAGATTCTGAATCTTATAATAGAGGCAGATGCAACGGTTTGTATCATGACCGTGCTGTTGATGATAAACACAGTATTTAGTAGGGTCATATCTTGGTGGAAGAGGATTTGGGAGGGTGTAGACCGCCCGAACTCCGCTCCGCGCGCGAAAGCACGAATTGTAGTTCTAGCTACTACAGTTCAGACTCCTATCACGGTTCTGAATCTAATCTCACAAAGTGCAATGTAAGACTGATAAATCACCAAAGTGTCCAAATCCGGCAAATCGTTTTAGAAAATCGATTTTGATCAAGAAGTGCCAAACTTGGACTGCTTTGCCAGATTTCAGAGTTGCCACTTAAATATTTTATGTTGGGAAATTTAGAAAACCCTGACTCGTGCCTAAGGCCACGTGTCCGTCATCACCAAAGTTGCCTCGGCTCGGGAACTTGGGTACGAGGGGGGAAGGTCATGAAATGAGCAACCACGCTCGCTAAATCAAAGGATCGGCCTCTACTAACATGATATGTTGTTTTTGAAAACACATGTGGTTCTTATTCCAGTTTATTAGCTAACTTACTATGTGATGCGCATAACATACAAGTATAGACTAAATCGCTTAAGTTGGAACAAAACATCTCATGTTTGTTTTTCGAAAATGGTTTGGAAATTGTTACTCGCAAGTAGGCTAAGACGTGGATTTGCCACCCTCAAGTGGGCTTAGAAAACAATATGATTTCCCACTCTCAAGTGGGCTTAAAACGCACATTTCGATGAATTGTTCCAATTCAAGCAATGAAACCTTCATCCACAGGCATTCATGCAGTTATAACAGTTAAGCACATAGCCTCATGGCAAGCATGTTATCATGGCAACACTTACACACATACAAGGACGCTAAAGCATAAATACTCATAGTGTACTCTGAGCCAAAACAAAAGCTAGTTAGAAATCATGCATGATCCTAGCTATGTCAACAATGGCTAATGTAATACACGCAAAATGCAACTAAAATAGGCTCGGCTATTCTAAGATGTCATGTGAATGTAACTAGATAACATGTATTCAAATTGGTATTGAAATATAATGCAGTTTGTATGATGCGCCGAGCTCGGTGCATGCAAGACAGATGAATGGATGCACGCATGCAAGCATAAGGTATGCTAATCGAAATATGCCCTAAACTAACCATCGAAAGCTGATAAGTAAAAAGGAGAAATAAATGGGGGTTGGAAGACATGCATCACACGCACGCACACTTATTGCAACATTGTACCCTCTCGATGGAGGGTCCGAATAATAAGCTAACTAGCTAATCTAAGCTAACTAAACTAATTATTACAAACCAAAACTAATTAACTAATCCTAGTTAACTAATTAGTTATTACAACACGAATTGATTAGTTAAGCGCATTAACTAATTAAGTACAAAACCAAAGCATTAGCTAGCTAAGCAAAGCAGTAAAAGAGGTCCTCGGGGCGAGGGGTGCATGCATGCTCGGTCGCCTCGTTCAGAAATCCATTACTATGCCCTAACTTGCCTCTGTTTGCATTTGATTTGAGAACACTGCACAAACCTCCAAATATCTTCTACTCCAACATGGGAACCTCCAGGAGGGCTGCCGACCAATAAAAGGTGGTGTAGACCACCTGTAGACCACCTAAGTTTGCTGCAGACCAGAAAAAGTGGTCGGCCAGTTACTTTTTCTGGTCTGCCGACCAGAAAATTTTGCCAAGCTCCATTTTGCTACAATAGAGAACAAGAAGGGACACAGCAGTGTATTTGCAAGGTATGTGTGCACAACCACCCTCCCTATCATTTCTTAAGCTCAAGGGAGTGCGGTACTCGACTCTTGGGCCACCAACCGAGCATCGCAATGCACGATGGCCGAGAAGCCAAGTTTGCACAATTCAATTTCAATGAATGCACAAATAACACATAAGGGCCTTAACCTCTATCATGCATGATCAAGAGGGTTGGCGACCGAGAAATGAGACACGTTTCATCACTTCAAGTATGAAACGCCCCTCGTTTCTCGTGTTTGAATTAACGTCCAATCCAAACACATGCAATGCAACTCAAACATGCCAAACAACATGCAAACAACATGAGCATGTTAAGTTAGAGTCCTTAAGCATGAAAGCTAGTGAAGGATACAACACAAGGACTATGTAATGCAATACTCCATGGACCAAACCAGCCCCAAATAGACCTCATGCATGCCAAGACAAAGGCCAAAATGCTCTAAAATGATGGCATGGAAGGCAAAATGGTGATGCTCATGCAATGGCTCATCAATTAAGCATAAGAGCACAACTCTCAAACACAATGAAGAAGTGACAAATGTGAGAGTGTAGTTACACTACATGCACTGAAATCATGTGTGAAATGATGCCAAATCATCCAAACAACACAAGCATAGCATCCTAGAAGGCCTAAGGCTCAAGGCTACAAAGGGGGACTACACAACAGGCATGCAATACATGGCACAAATGATTGAACCAGCCACAGACAGAGCTCAAATGGGTCAAAACAAAGACCAAAACATGCTGAGATGGGAGCTCAAAAGCCTAGGCATGCATGCATACAAGTTAGGCCAATGAGCATGATTACACTATAAGTGTAAAAAGCAAATGAGGGATGCTCTAACCAACCAAAAATAGAGTTGTATCATGGCAAAATAACACCAAAAACACACTGAAATGGTATCCCAAAAGCTTAGGCAAGATGGCATACATATTGGCTCATGTTTAAGGCATAAAGCACAACCTTCCAAAAGCATTGAAAGAGTGAAAGATGTGAGGGCATGACAATGAAACATGCTTTGAAATCACATATCAAATGATGCCAAATCATGCAAATAGTCCAAGCAATGCATGCTAGTGGACTCAAAACACAAAGATAGTGAGCAAGATTGAACTATAGCTATACAAAACAAGGCATGCATGACCAAAACAACTTAAAACAGAGCTTAAGCATGGCAAAACATGAGTAAAAGCTTGCTGGAGTGGAGCCAAAAACATGCTAGAATGATGGTCTAAAGCATGATGCATGTTAGGCTAGTTTGCAAGGATTACATTACAAGCAGTGGCGAAGGTAGCGAGGGACGAGGGGGGTCATGTGCCCCCCCTGAATTTTGGGATTTTTATTTATTTATTTATTTTTTGCAAATATAAAGAAAGAGGGTGATTATTGATTTAATGGTTAAAACTTGACCTAATAACCTTAAGGTTATAAGTTCAAGTCTTGGGACCACCACTTTGTGTATTATGTCAAAGGTTAGGTGTGTACTTAATTTTTCTCCTCCCAAACACACATTAATGTGTACTAATTGGGCATTGTTGTTGTTGTTTTGTTGCAAATATAAAGAAAATATTTTAAATAAAAAAAATTACAAAAATAGTATGAGAGTGAAATGTCAATGACATTTTAAAAATTATGAGAACAATAATGGTTGTTTTGAATGAAAATGAAGAGACTATTATAAACCATATCATCTATGAAAATTTTTGAATGTAACGGTGATGTCATTATTATTGACATGCAAGTATAACTAATCTCACTATAAAGATATGAAATTTATTGGATTGTTAGTTACATCTGACATGTGAGGTTCACTCTCTATGTATTTATTTACTATTAATTGGTGATAACACATACTAATGATGATGTGGTATTACCATTATATTGAATTTTTAATCAAATTTTGTATAAATTTTTTTTTATCATTATATAATTTATTTTAAGACTTATATCCATATTTTTTCATATTGTCCATGATACACTAGTTATAAATAACATTATTTTTTTTGATGTTCCTCGAAATCAATCGTAAAAACTTACATTAAATATTTTTGTAAAATTTTTCAATAATATGATTAATAAGTGCCCCCTCTAATTTGATTTTCTAACTCCGCCACTGACTACAAGTGTATAAAGCATGCAAGAGTGGCCTAAACCAAGCCAAAACAGAGGTATGCCATGTCAAAATAACAACAAAAACAAGTTGAGAACAAGCCAACACATGCTAGAAAAATATGCTCAAACATGAGGCTAACAAGGCAAGCAAACAAAGATACAAGGAGAGGGGATGACCCCCTCCTATTTGGGACCTCAAGACTACCTTTCCATCACTGAAATTCCTCTAAGTTTCAGTGGTGAAAAGGCCAAGAGAAGGTGGTCCCAATAGCTTAAAAGGATAGCTCAAAACAGGGAAAAATAAGGCACAAAAGGGGGTAGACCACCCCCAACACCAAAGAGGCCTCAAACAAACACTTTAAGTACTTCAAATCAGAACTTTTTGCAGTTGAAAGTTAGGCCTAAAACATTATGCAAATAGGGCCAAAGACTTAATCAAAACAAAGCTTTAAGGGACTAGTGACTCACCCTTGAAGAACAAGGACAAAGCAGCAACTCCAGCAACCTTTTTGGACCAAAAGCAATCCAAAAACACCAAAACCAACTTCAAGGTGCCTCAGCTCCAAAGCAAAGGTGTTCCACTGGGTGTTTGTGTACAAAAGTGTGAAGAAACTATACTTTTAAGCACAAATATAGAGAGAGAATGAGCAATATAGAGATAGAGATATATGTATAGCCCCAGCCAAATTTTCTGAACCTGAGACAAGAGGGAGGAGGCTCCCTTATATAGAAAACCATGCTCCAAGCTTGTTTGACAAGCCAGAGGCTCCAAGCAATCCCTCCATACACGTATATGGAGGATGCTTTCTGTGCCCAACAGTTGGCACAGTTGTCAAGAAAATATCTGCAGAAAAGATGCCGACCAGTTGAGGTGGTCGGTCGACCACTCCCACTAGTCGACCGACCACTAAAAGTGGTCTGCAGAGAGAACAACTGGTCGGCAAGGAGGGAAGATGGTCTGCACAAAGAGAGGAAGGATGTGGCATGGCTGCCAACCACTTTAGGTGGTCCACAGACCACCAAGACTAACTGGCCGACCAGAAAATTGGCTGGCAGGGAAGAAAAGTGGTCTACAGGGGGAGAAATTGGTCTACACCCCCTGTTCCACTCTCCAGGCAAGGGAAAACAAGGTTTGGTTCAAAACCAAACCAAAAAGGAAGCAAGACAAGAGTTCGCAAGGTGAGGCGCTCAGTTGGAAGCCTCGAAAACTAGTCTACGGGCACAAAAAGCGGTCTACGGGAGGAAAAGGTGGTCTACGGCCACAAAAAGTGGTCTACAGACCTCTGTTTCCCTCTAGGCAAAGACAACAAGGCATAGTCCGAAAACCAGGCCAAGAGGAGAACGTTAAGAGGTTTCGAGACAAGGCGCTCGGCCGAAGGCTCCGGAAACCGGGAACTAGCCTATAAGTGGGAAAAAGTAGTCTACAACTACGAAAGGTGGCCTACAGGCCTCTCTCTCCCTCCAGGCAAGGTCAACAAGGCATGGTCCATGAACCAAGCCAAAACACAAAAAGTTCAGAGGCCCGGAGGCAAGGCACTCAGCCGAAAACTCCGAAAACTCGAAATGAGCACAAACATGCGCGATCATTCGAGCGCTCAGTCGATGACGTCTGAGTCTTAAGGTCGGTCAAAATGGGGTGTCTACAGAGGGGTCGGGGTTCTAGGAGCTCTAGGTACCCTTTTTCTAGCAGCGTCTTTAAGGCTTGAGAGAGATTCATGTAAAGAGGATGGAAATTTTAGGCTTGGGGCCGAGTTGAAGTGGTTGGTTTTTGGCTATTGATGAGAGTGGTGACAGTGTTTACTTTTGAGTATTTCACAGCTGTGCTACCATTGAAGCTACGAACAGCATTCCTCCTCATAGGTTCATTACCTTCCACAATGATCCTTTGCCTGATGACATCCTCGATTTGAACTCCAATTTCATGGAGGTCCTTAAAGTTGAATAATGGGAGGACTATTATTTTCTGCAATAGTCTTTCGTGCAGATTTCTAACAATTATACGAACTTGCTCTTTCTCTGGAGGCCTGCTCGCCATCATAGTCGCCTTTTCCCTCTATCGAATAACAAACTCTGAAAAGCCCTCCTTCAGTTCCTAACGCGTTCCCTCAAGATCACAAGTTGTGACCTCGATCTACGTGTTATAGGAATATTAGGCAACAAAGGATTCGGTAAACCCCTGCCAGCTCTGTTTTACGAAGTCCTCCAATTTAGCATACCAGATGACAGCTATTCATGGTTCGGCTGAATAGTGACAACTTCTGTGCTCGGGTCAAACCCATTGGTCGTAGAATATCAGAAAACAGACACAAATGCACCATTGGATCTCCAGAGCCATCGAAGCGGTCAATATGTGGCATCTTGAACCGCTCTGGTAAGGTAACCGTCGATTCAGTGTGCCCATGCTCTATGACTGGAATAGAGTTGACCCCCTGTGTCTTTTTGAACAGTTTTTCTAGCTTGTTGACTTTGAGCGCGGTTGGATCAACCTCGAATTCGAACGGTGCCTCAGTTTGATACACCAAGGCTCTGGAAGTTTGTACTGGGATGGGTTCTGCTTAGACTGGGAAAATCGAAACACCCTCAGTTTGTGGATCTTGAGCAGTGGCAACATTAGCTGTGGTACCGGGCACAGGGATAGTCGCGGTGGGTACATGTGATGCAGAGGCCGTTGTTGGCTGCGGTTGCTGTTGCTGGAGGCTAGTTATAACCTCGGCCTGATGAGTCGCGTCATGCTGGAGGGAGTCAACTGTTTGCTGCAAATGGAGTGATAATTCCTCCGAATTTGTCGAAGGTTGAGCCATGATAGGAGTAGATGCCCAGGATGAGCTAAAGGAAGGTAATCTAACTGGTAAATATCGGAACAGTGGAACTGGTGAACCCTGTCTGGCCCTCCTTCGTCTCGCCACCGGCGAAAGTGAAGCAAACACTAGCTGCCTCTGAACTAAATTTCTGACCCGACAAAGTCTATCGACCCAAGTCCAAAAGACCTGGGAGATATCAGAGCCTTTTGAAGCTATGGTTCCAGGCTTACCTTGCAAAAGAGAAAACAGATAGCATCTCAGCCTAATTTCACTAGAATAGATATGATCACAACTGAATGACTGTACTCCATACCAAATGTTGCCCCAAAATAGATACCAACTGTACCATTGATATGAAACACTCCTGTACAGTTTCACTGCAAAGCACATACCAAGTAAAAAGAGCCAAAATACCCCTATGAGGGGGTAGGGTTACCGTGTCCTAGTTTCGTCAGGAACTAGGGTTCACTACTCAAACAAAGTGGTTTCATGCAATCCTGTATTCGGGTGAACATCATGTTCTAGTTTGAAACGGTCTCTATAGCTTTTTGATATGCAACTAGGCCGAATGGTCAGAAGGGTACCTCAGCAAGACTACCTAATATACCTTTCACAGCTAACACCGAGAAGTGAAAGGAGGATCAAACGTTACAGCGGTAGTCCAGAACCAAGGGTTGTGTTCCATCATGGCAGAGCCCGTGACCGGTCAGCCTTTTGGCAAGTTTTTAGGCAAGCTTTCGGCAAAACCGCCTAGGAATAGCAGATGGCAAACACAGTGGCTTAAACGCACCAATGCAAATGCAATGCAAAGAAACATATAAGTGTAGATAAAATTTCATATCATGAATTTCGAGTCAAGTTCTCTAAAGTTCCCAGCAGAGTCGCTAGAAATTGTAACTCGACTTTTTTGTGCCCCATTTCGGAAGACGAATAAGCCCTACAGTATTGGACTCTCACGGTTCTGAGTCTGATTCCATAAGTGGCAATGTGAAATAGATAAGCACCAAAGAGTCCAAATCCGACAAATCTTTTGGAAAATTGATTTTGAATCAAATTGCCAAAAATGGACTGTTTTGCCAGATATATAGTTGCCACCTAAATATTTTTGGAAAATTTAAGAAACCCATGACTTGTGCCAAAGGCCACGTGTCTGTCATCACCAAGATTGCCTCGGCTCGGGAACTTAGGTATGAGACGAGAAAGTCATGAATTGAGCACCCCCACTCGCCCGATCAAAGATCGACCTCTACTAATCATGATATGAATCTTATTTACATTATATGCACTTGTTCTGTTTATTAGGCTAACATTACTATGTGATGCGCACACACACACAAGTATGGACTAATTTGCAAGAATTGGAACACTTGACTTATGTTCGTTTGCAAAATTATTTTGAATATGTACCACTTGAAAAAGTGAACGCATGTGAACATTACTCAGATTATTCCAATTCAAGCAAGTTAGCCTTCATCCACAGGCATTCATGCAATTTATTAATTAAGCAATTAACCTTATGGTAAGCATGCTAGACATTGCAACAATCACATTCATGCAATTATGCTAAAGCGAGTAAAGGCTCACTTAGTACTCCAAACCAAAAAAAGATGAAAGAGTTAGAATAATGCATGATCCTAACTATGCAATATGACTAATGCAACACATGCGATAAGCAATTTAAATAGGCTCGGCTACTTAACATGACATGTGAATCAATTTGATAGCATGCGGTCTAAACACGTATTCAAATAAGTGTTTAATTAACAATGCAAGTTAGAATGATGAACCGAGTCTCGATGCATGCAAGACAAGTGGATGTAAACATGAGAGATGCTAAACAAAACATGATGCCCTAAACTAACTATCATAAGCAGCTAGAAAAATGGAGAAAGACATGGGGTTAGAAGACATACACATTATTACAATTTTACCCTCGCACAGGAGGGTCCGAATGAATAAACCAACTAACTAAGTTAATTACTACAAATTAACTAACTATTACAAACCTAAATGAATAAATTAGCTAAGCTATTTAACTAATTATTACAACAACAAATTAATCAACTATTTTAGCTAACTAATTAATTACAACACAAAATTAAATAACTAGTTTAGCTAACTAATTAATTACAACATGAAGTAACCAAATTAACTACTCTAATTACTCCTCCTCGGGAAACGAGGGAATGCTCATGCATGCGCGGACTTTCCACCTGAAAAAAGCCACTATTTCCGCTGCTAGGCGTCTCTGTTGCACAGTAGAACACTTGCACTATTTAGTACCTCAAGACCAATTTTGTTCTGCTTCAAAAGTACATGCTGGATTTTGCACTGATGGCCGGCAGAGGGCCTGCTGACCACTGTTGACTGGACTTTCTTACTGCAACAGAGAGCAAATAGAGCAGAGACAGGGTATTCTCAAGGGTTTGTTTGCACAATTTACCTCTCCTTATTATTTGAACAGCTTAAAGGAGTAGTAAGTTTGATTCACAAACTATCAATGGATGCAATTTCATTGCATGATGGCTTATGAACCAAGTGTGCAAGTTCAATGAATGTAACAAAATAAGACTCTCAAAACCACCCTCCTATCATGAAAGATCAAGGGAAGTAGTTGTAATGAATCTTGAACCGTTTTCATCATTAATGAGTATGAAACGACTCAAGACTTAAGGGTTCAATTAACGTCTGATTGAACCCAAAACCAAATTATTATCTTGCACCTTTTTTATTCACCAATTGTATTACTCCATTTTAATTACCTCTCAATTCTTTAATCAATTAAGTCCACAAATGAATTTAAGTCCTCTAATGGACAGAGGGCTCAAACCAAGTGTTTTTTTGGACATGAAAGAGACATCATACCGTTGGTAATGAACTCCTAAAGGGATAAACCATTAAGTATGACACCTTAATCTGATGCTTAAACAAACAAATAATTTGAAACCACTTTCAAAGCAAAGAAAAAACCAAGAAAGGAGAATGGTTGCAGAGGTGATTAAAGATGAGAACAAATAAGAAAAACATTAAATAAATGCAATCAATTCAAATAAGGTGGTGTCTAAGGCGTAAAACACCAAACTTATGAGGATAATTACACTACAAACATGCAATATAAGGCTCAAATGCAATGAACACTTAGAAACAGTCCTAAAATAGTGCTAAATAAGTCCTAAAATATACTCGAATTAAGACAAAAATAGCTAGAATAATAAGCTAAAACATATAGCTATGTAAGTTAGTGAACAAGACACGAGGAGGGGAGGCTAACTCCTCTAATTTTGAACTTCAAAAAGTGTTTTTAGCCACTAAAATAACTCTGAAATTCAGTATTTAAAAGCTCAAAAAAAGGTGATAACAAGGTGGGAAACACATGGGTAAAAGCCTTGGAAGCTAAGTAGAAGGAATGGTGAGCCACCTCTCCACCCTTATTGGCCTTAAATCACAAGTTTCAGCCCAAAACTTCAGAGTTTAGACAGTCCAAAAATAGCCCAAAAATAGAACAAAAATGTGCTGGAATGAAGACAAAAGTAGCTAAAATAATAAGCTAAAACATGGAGCAATTTAAGCCAGTAAACAAGTCAAAGGAGGGGTGGCTAACCCCTCCATTTTTGGGACTTCAAAATCAGTTTTTTAACCTCTGAAAACCGTTGAAAATCAGTGGTAAAAATCTCAACAAAAGTTGATGAAGAGATGGGAAACACAAGTGTAAAAGCTTAGAGAACAAGGTTCAAAGAAGGGTGATTAACCCCTCTACCTTTAATAGCCTTAAACCACAAGTTTCAGCCCATAAAAAAAGTTGAAAAATAGTTCAAAATCAGCAAGAAAAGATAGAAAAGAAGTATTGCAAAGGAGCTAGTAGTTATACTTCTTGAAGAGGAATAACACTTTTGTTCACAAACCAACAAGTTCTCACTTTCAATGGCTGAAATTTGGACTCAATAATCTCAACAAGAAGAGCTCCAATATTGGTTTAGGAAGTGTAAAAAGAGGATGTATAGGTTGCAAGATAGAGATAGAGAGATAATTCCAAGTTTTGGAACTTTTGAAAAATTTTCAACCTTAAACCATGAAGGAAGGCTTGGTATATATAGAAAAATAGCCCCTCAGGTCGAAAATATCATACCTGAAACAGCTGGAGCTTTTGGGGGATAGTTGGCCAAAAATATATGTGTTTTTCACTAGTGGCCGGCAGGCCAGAAATGTGAAGTACCGGCCACAAATGGTGGTCTGCCAGCCACCAATAGTGGACTGCCGGCCATAGAAAATCTGCTTCCAAGCCCGACTTTAAACGGTCATATCTCCTTCATCCGGACTTGGTTTTAGGTCATTTTTTAGTCTAAATTGAAGCCCCAGAAGTCTACTTTCCAACGGAGGCAGCTTCATATCAACATTCTAAGTTTTCAAAGAGATATGGCTATTTTAGTGAAGGTTGCTCATTTCTATGTTAACCGGATTGATGCCTAACTTCAAACAGTCATATCTCCCTCATCCGGATTCGGTTTTAGGAGATTCTTGAATCTAAAATGAAGCCCCAGAAATCCACTTTCCAATGGTGGTGACCTCAAAACTATAGTCCAAGTGTACAAAGAGATAGGCCTGATTTAGTGAAGGCTGCTCAGTTCTCTCTTAGCGGTTTCATGCTCAACCATTTCCCCAACTAGTTTTCTTCCCTCTCCTCCAATTTTCTTCAACTCCAAACCTCTAAATAAGATGTTTTAAAAGATTTTTCAAAGAGTTCACCTCCCTTCCGTTTATTTCCACTTTGTCCTTACTTGGTTTACCGAAAAATGTAATAATTTACAAAATGTGAGCCTCGAAACATCGTAAAAACATTTGGAAAAATATTTTGAAAGAGAGGGTTTTAAGGTTAAAAATAGTTTTGGTCAAAAATGGGATGTAAGGTTGGGATTTAGAAGCTCTTCTTGCTGAAAAATTGAACGTTTGTACAGCGTATCTTTTATCATCGAGTGATCAACCTGAGGCGCCCAAGTTTTAAGGATGGTAAAAAATGGAGTATCTACAGTTATGAACAGTAATTTGATAAAAGGCACATTTGTCCTCAATTTGACGAAAGAAAAATAAAATCCTTAATTTAATACTTATTTGATGAAACCATTGAAGCAGAAAAATATAATTTTTTTTATCAAATTTAAATTTGATGAAAGGTTTAAGTAACCATTGGAGATAGTCTAAAGAAATCAAGAATCTTAAGCCTTTTGTTCGCCTTTTTTCGTTATGCTTTTTGTTTTTTAATTTTTAGAAAATAATAATAATAAATTTCAACAACTCAGTATTTAATATCATTTTTATTTTTGTATGAACGCATTTTTTCTTAAAATTCAAAAAATAACTTGAATGTTTTTCTTAAAGTGGAGTGTTTTCATAAAAAAAATTTCCAAGACGGTCTTACCAAACAGTTTTGTTTTTTGTTTTGTTTTTTTTTTTTTATTTTTAAAAAAGAAAGGACTCACTAAAGCCTTGAATGACTCACAAAACATTAATAAAAAAAAATTTGTTTTAACAGTTATTAAAGAGTTAATTATGTAAAAGTCTTATTTATAAATGGTAGCTCTAGTCCTATTTAAAAAATTTTGAACTAATAAGTTATATTTAGTAAAATTGAGAATATTATCAATTTTTTCTAATTTTTAAAACTAAGAACATTATCAATTTTGTATAGTAATATTTTAGATAATTATTTCACTAACTGATAAAAAAAAAAGGAGTATGAGATTAAATGTTTTTGTCCTTCTGCTTATTGGTTTGATTTAACTACCCAATAAAACCGATAATATTAACAATTTTTTTCAATTTTAAAACTGATAACATTATTAGTTTTTTCATTTTAATTTTTTTTTTCCCTTTCAATTTTGCACATTAATATTTCACAATCATGTTCCTTTATAGACACAAAATTTTCAATTTTGCACAAAAAATAATTCAATTTTTTTTAAAAAACCATTCAGTGTGTTTGGTTTCAGTTTTCTGAAAATTGAGTTTTTTTTTTTTTGTATTTTTTATTTTTAGTGAATATTTTTAAAATTTTAAGCAATTTTTTTACTTTTTTAGATGCACCTTATTTAGATGTATCTAAATAGTAAAATATTTGTGAAAAAATATTTTAAAAAATTAATAAATACATAAAAATACGAAAAATGTATGAAATTTTCTTCTTTTTTTTTTTTTGAATTTTTGGTATTTAGTGAATTTTTTTAAAAAAAATTTCAAAAATATTATATTTTTAAGTATATTTGTGTTAGGTGTGTCTAATTTTTTTTTTTAAATGGCTTAAAATATTAAAAAAATTCATTGAAAACAAAAAAAATACAGAAAATAAAAAAGTAGAATTTTCTGAAAAGTGTTTTCAAAAAAACTAAAACCAAACAAGCTGATTAGTTGTTTTTGTTTTTAATTTTTTCAATTTAAAAGTTGATGTTTTAAAGTTTTGAAAATCAAAATAAATGTCAAATTATCATTTTCCTATATTGATAATTATAAATGAGGAACAACCATTGTTTGAAGGGTAATTTTAACTATTAAAAATTTAATGAGATTTGAAGGTTCAAAAAATCTTAGTTATAATTTAATAGAGTATAAGTTTATAAATTAGAACTCGTGTATAAATGTCCCATTATTAAATGCATTGACTTTTTAAAATAAATGAGATAACTAAAAAAATAATTATCTAATCCCTACCTATGAGTGAGTGAGATTAAAATTGACATATATTCTGGAGTACTAAATAATTTGGAGTTTTTATTGATAAATCCTATTTAGGAGTGCTTTAACCCAAAAAATTCATGAAGGAAATTTATAACACACTTAGTTCCATGTGTTTATACTTTTATTTCATAAGATCTTTTTTCTTGATTTACACTATTTTCTTAGACTCTTATACCCTTATATTTAATGTTGATATGCAATAACTATACACAACTATTTAATGTTGATATACATTACACACAAAAAATTAAGAGTGGTGTTACATGCACCAATTAGTGTACTAACTAGTGTACCAACACTAGTTATAACATTATTATTGGCGTCGCTTATTATACAAATTACAAATAACAAAAAAATCTTAAATTATGCCACATTATCAATTGGTACACTAGTTAGTGCACTAATTGGTGCATATAGCATTAATCAAAAATTAAACATAGTTATTTATTGATTGTCATTATATTTTGATAGTTTTCATGCATCCAAATGTTGACTGCACGTGATGACGTGAATGTTCACACTAAAATATATGAATGTGAATACAAATGTTAATGTTCATAATGTTAATATCAGATGACTTGAATGTTCACATTAAAACATATAAATATGAACACAAATGTTAATATCTATATTCCAGAATTCATGTGAACATTCACATTCACATGTTTTAGTGTGAACATTCACGTCATGTTTATATTCAAATGAAAGTTGAGATTTGTGGTTGTGTAATTTGATGCAATGCTGATGTGAACCTTAACATCACCTTTATCACAACGTCATCTGATGTGAATATTCATATTCACGTTATCCGATATGAACATTTACACCATCACATATAGTCAACATTTGGATGCATGGAAACTACCAAAATATAATGACAATCAATAAAGAACTATGTTTAATTTTTTGTGTGTAATATATATCAATATTAAATAGTGGTGTGTAGTTAATGCATTTTTTTGAAGTGTGTTGGCTGTATAAATTGTAAAAGCCAATCGCAGAGTGACACGTGACACCTAAATGGCAATTTGGGAAATTAAAGCAAGTCTCCAATCAAAGACAGACACGTGGCAGTTCATATTGGTAGTATCGGATCTGTGTGGCATATGAATAGTCAAGAGGCGCGAGATGACGTAACCTAATGGTTACCTACAATTCAAATTCAAATTCAAATTCAAATTCAGAAGGAAAGCCTAACTGCAAAAGAGGCGTAGTGGGAGCTAGTTGAGCGAAGCTATGACCAGAGATCGTGGAAACGTATTTCGATAATTAGAAGACCACTTCGACGGTTATCACTAAAAAGTATAAATAGCAGAGAGGGCTAAACAGAAGGGACCCAGACTCAGATCCAAAAATCAGTTTATTTATTTCATTTTCTTTTCAGTTTTACATTTCTAGTTTTTTATATTTCCAGCACTTTAATTCCTGTACTGCACTTTATTTCCCAGGAGTAGTTTTTCACTAGTTTGTTGCTGTGAACCTCGTCGAGGCTGGGTTATTATAACTTCATTGTAAGTTTTCATTTGCTTAATAAAATTCGATTTCTGAATTATATTTATTTGTTACTATTCATAATTTTCTCCTAAACAAGCCACCAGTAAAAGTCCTCTTCATTGAAGCTGAAAGAACTTTAACACAATCGTTTGATAATTGGTTGGTAATTATAAAATCTATAAAGACTAATTGATCTTTGCTGGCACGCTTAAATTTACATTATTAACTATCAAAAGCCAAAAAAGCCAAAAAAGTGAAAATATAGGGAACAAGAATTGTTTTGTTTTTAGAATGGAGGGAGGATACTTTGGTTTTACTACACTAAATGGGACCTAATGGGATAATAAAAAATAATTTTGATTTTATGGTATAAAAGTGTTAGAAACGGGATTTATAATGTCCCCACATAATTTTGGGTAAATTTTATTTTACCTCCTTGATTTGGACCATGTGCGGTTTACCCCTTAATATTTGGAAGTAACCAAATAACCAAATAACCCTTACGTGGTTTGTAGACTGAAATGCACCGTTAGACATTCTGTTCAACTTAACATCAAGTGTAAAATATGTGGCAGACATATAATGGTTATATGCTCATTTTCAAATTTTAAGGGGTAAATCACGTATGGAATAAAACATATAGGGTTAAAGTGCACTTTGGGTTTTAAATAAATGACGAAAATATCCATAATTTACACACTTAAGTTATTTATATATAGGGGTGTTTTAATATTTTTTATTAAATTGTTAACGGGCTTAATGGTATACTTTAATTTACAAATCACGAAGGAATTATTTAATCATTTCTAAATATTAAGGGGGGGTAAACTATACGTGACCAAAATTACAACGGGCTAAAGGGAAATTTGTCCAATAATTTTTGAGGTCGGAGGAAGTTCTGAGCTGTATTGAAAGAAAACTTTCCGTACACTATGATAGACCCTCACAAAATGTTAATCCATGATGGAACATAAAAGACAGCAAGTGGTCCAGAATTTTCCATTTCAAGAAAGCAGAAAAGAAGAAAAAGCTGATGAACAACGGTTATTGCCGGCAAGTAGATCAAGTGGAACAAGCTTTAATCAGAAGACAGAAAGGTCACTAAAGTCTTCTACGTCTGTTGCTGACTAATCAAATTGAGTATTTACAAACCTGGATTCTCAGAAAGTCCTAAAACAAATTAACAATTAATTAATAGTATTTATTATCTAAGGTTGTTGTAAACAGGGCTTAATTAGCAGTATTTTTCGACAACCTCTAGAACTTCTGATTTAAAACTTGGGCTTTCATATCCCCGGAACTTAGGGAATTACAAATACAATTCTATTTCTTGTAATTCGATGATAGAAATTGTGGAAAATAAAAGTTTTAATTGTCAACAAGTCATAAGAAACTATACAATCATTAATACATTAGGACAATATTGCTTTCAAGTTATGTTTTTCCAATATGAGTCATTGTCTCAGTATGAACAATGTAGCATGTTGACCAGGCACTCATTTTTATAATAATATAATCTTCTTCTTTTTTCTTTTTTTTCTTTTTTCTTTTTTTTTCCCATACAAATCAGTGTTTTGATTAGCAGAATCATCATCTCCGTGAACACTATGTTGTGTATCTGGTTTTGTTTCCGTATTGCCACTATCATTAGCAACGGAGCAATGCAAAGATGTCGTTTGATAATACTTACGTTTCTAGTTTTCTGTTTATATTTATAAAAATTTTAAAAACTCAAATAAAAACTTGTTTAGTAAATTTTTGATTTATAAATCAGTGGTTTTTGTTTATAAATTTGTCCAAAAAATGTAAACTCAAAAAATGTGTTTCCGTTTTGAGTTTTTTTTTTTTTTTACCACCCAACACTAGCCAGCACCCGCCACCATTTTCCACCACCGTCTTTCGCCAACACCACCCACCCCCTACCACCACCACTCACCACCCACCTGCCACCACCACCCGCCACCACCACCCACTCACCACCACTACCCAGCCCTCGCCACCACCGCCACCACCCACCTGCCATCCACCCGCCACCACCCACCACCCGCCACTACCATCCACCGCCCGCTACCACCACCCGCCACCTACCTGGCACCACCACTCACCACCCACCTGCCACCACTATCCACCACCCGCTACTACCAGCCACCCACCACCACCACCCACCACTCACCACCCACTCGCTACCACCCACCACTTGCCACCGTCACCCACCCACCCACCACCACCACCACCACCACCCGCCATCCGCCATCCGCCACCCACCTGCCACCACCACCACCCACTCGCTACCACCCACCATCCGTTACCGTCACCCACTCACCCACCATCACCACCCGCCACCACCACCACTACCACCCACTCGCTACCAGCCACCACCCGCCACCACCAGCCACCACCACCAACCACCTACCCGCCACCACCACCCACCACCCGCCATCCGCCACCCACCTGCCACCGCCACCCACCACCCGCCACCACCACCACCACCACCCACTCATTACCACCCGCCACATCACCCACCCACCCACCACCACCACCACCCACCTGCCACCACCCGCTACCCACCACCCACCATCACCACTTTCCACCACCATCTTCCGCCGCCACTTGCCACCACTTGTCATTTCTCACTTTTTTTTATATTTTTAAATTTTTAAAACCATTTATCAATTAACAAACGCGTTTGTAGTTTATGTTTTTCTAAAAATAAACAAAAATCAGTTTATAAAATTTTTATAAATATAAACTGAAAACATAAATGTTACCAATAGACCTAAGGTTTCCATAACCCGGTTTTGTTTTTCTGTTCTTTTTTCTGAATGTGTTTACAGGTCGTTTTGACTGCCAATTACACTAATTTGATTGTTGAATGTGACTCTCTTAGATATCTACTCTTCAGACCATTCAAAGCCCCAGGGGAATGAACTTCAACTTTTAAAGAGGGACCATAGAGAAAGAAAAAAAAAAGGTGGTTCAATGATTTTGAGAAAGAGAGAACAAGTATATCATAGAATATACCCTGTAAATGGTATCCAACAAGTTCTAGTTCGAGTGTTGCTTAGTGAAATCTTATAGCGACCCCGGTCTTTTCCCATTTGATTATTGTATCTGGACTTAGGTTCCGTAGATTCTGTCATTGTATAATTGTTGTTGTTGTCCTTTAATTCCTTATTCTTAAGTTATAGGATGTGTTGGGCAGGTTTGTTTCAGGTTGGTTAGGTTCGGAAACCAAGTGTTGCTGTCCAGTTTTTGGGCTGGTCGCTCGAGCGAGGCTTTGGTCACTCGAGCGAGGGTTGTGTTTGTGTCTGGTAGCTCGAGCCAGGGTTTCTTCGCTCGAGCGAGCGATTGCGTCTAGTATAGTCCTGAAAGTTGTGTTTCCTCGCTCGAGCGAGCTTTCCTTCGCTCGAGCGAGCGAGGTGTATGTTTTCGAGTTCTTCGCTCGAACGAGCTTTTCTTCGCTCGAACGTGCTTCTGGGTTGCAGACCTGAAGCTTCGTATTGTTGGCTAGAGCGAGCTTTCCTTCGCTCGAGCGAGTATTTCTTGTGTCTGGTCGCTCGAGCGACCAAGTCTTCGCTCGAGCGAGCCTGTCAGGTTTAAATAGGCAGCAGCCGGTTTCAGATCAGTTTTTCATATTCTTTTTGATTCCAAACCCTAAGGTCCGACTTCTCTTTTTCCCTACTCACCTTTTCTCTTAGGTTTGATCTATCTAGGGTGTGTTTCTACCCTAGTTGCTTTATTAAAAAGATAGTGTGAGTCGAGGGCTCCGTTCTAATATGAGAGTTTGTGAATTTGGAGCACTTTGGATTTTGGATCTTCATCTCCGTCTTCTCCATTTGGGTTAATTTCTTCGAGGTAGGGATTTCCTACTCCAATGTATACGTTTTGTTCTAAGTTTTGGTATTTTAATATGTTGGGGGTATTTTGGTAATTTTGGGAAACCCTAGTTGCTTTAATGAATTAATTTGTATAATTAATTTAAGGAAAATTGGGGAATTTAGCTAAATTCATGTAATTGAGGAATTTATTGATTAATTGGTGTAGTTGGATAATTTAAATCACTCGCCTATTGAATTGTTTATTTATTTGTTTCCAGTATAGAAATAACTGTTTTGGACTATCGGTGGAGGATAGTCATGATTGTTGTAGACATTGCATGCGGATTAGGAATAACTGGAACTAATCATATTGGTCAAGTCATTGTTTTTTACTATTGAATTAATACAGAAAATACGTGTATTGATTGAGCATGCATTTGCATATTGTGTGGGAGGAGATAGGGGATGTACTCCACGGTTTAGGGGATAGACCTCTAAACCGGATTTTGTTTGGGAGGAGATAGGGGATGGACTCCATTAGCATCACTTTTATGTGTGCTTATTGATATTGAAGTGTTTATATATATTATTGATACAGCACTAAAATGTGTATCAATTTGGAAGTATGAAGTGTTTTGATATGAGCCTGAGTCTCATTTGTTTTGTTGATATTGGAAGTAATGTGAATATGGCATATAGTTCACTGTTGTAAGTTTGGCCAGGTACTGAGCCATATTGATAATAATGGAAAGTAAAACATGTCTTAGATATTAGTGTCATAAGATTGTATAATGAGATGATTTTTGGTTAGCCATCTATTGAATGCTATTGCTTTATTCAATGCTTATATTTGGTTTAGTATATTTCTACTGGGCTGTGGCTCACCCTTTATGGGAACATCATTTTCAGGTTCAGGTGATAAGCTACCTCCAAGAACTTAGCCTGGAAGGATTTAGATTTGAAGACCTATCTTTAATTATTCGTCTTTATTTGAGATTATATGTAAACATTCAAGCCAAGGGATTATCTGTATTTGAGATTAGAACTCATATTTTTGTGTCCAAGTGTTAGCTTGGAAAGATGTAAGCCCGTAGGGCATTTATTTTAATGTTACATGTAATGTCTTTTATTAAGTTACTCTGATGAATAGAACAATACTCTTGTTTTCTTATAATGACGCATGTTAATATTATATATTATGGGTTTAATTTTGAGGGCGTTACAACTTGGTATCAGTGCGTACCAGGTTTGAATACTTTGGGTACGTGGGAAGTGATTAGTATCACAACGGGTTCGTCTCGTTTGATAGAGACTTAGTGTAATGTTATATGTTTATTTGATAACATGTTTATGTGATTATGTGGGTATGGAACGTAGTTTCTAGGATGTTGATTTGGACCCTTGAGTTTCTAGTAGTCTTGTTGGAAAGGCACTTGATCACTACTGTTTCCAACCGGAACTATAGTAACGCTTTGGGACTATCATTATCCGGGAATGAAATTCGTAGGTGCTTATGTGATTATGTGCTTACGTGGAATGAATTATTGTTGTCCAATGCATTAGGACGCGAGTGTTTAGCTTCGGCACATTTATTAATGTGCTAACGTCTTTGTTTCCTTTATTAGGATGTCAGGACGAGGACGAGGACGCGGTAGGCGTGGTAGGCCGGGTAGGCAGGAGGTGCCTATGCCAGAGGAGATTCCGGCAGTACACGAGGGAGTTGGCCAGGCCAATGTGGCCGAGCCAGTAGGCCAGCAGGCTATGGGCGCTTTAGCCCGAGAGATAGCAGGGGCATTCAGGGAATCAGTTGGCATTCTGAGGGCTGCGAATCCAGCCCAAGTTGTTGTTGCAGATGCTGGACCTTCTTTCCTGAAGAGGGAGTTCTTCCGGTCCAATCCGGACGAATTTGTGGGTGATCCTAAAGAGCCGCTTAAGGCAAATGAATGGCTCGAACAGACAACGAAGACGTTTGAGATGCTTGGCATCGAAGACGAGGGGTTGAAGGTGACTTTGGCATCTTTCCAGCTGAAGGGGGATGCAGGTCAGTGGTGGAAGTTCACCAAAGGTCGTATAGGAGGTACATGGGGGGCTTTTGTGAATGCTTTCCAGGAGAGGTTTCTTATCTTCGGCAGTCAGGGAGAAGCTGAGAGATCAGTTCTGCCAGCTTAAGCAGAACAGTTTGTCAGTGGCCGAGTTTGAGGCCTCATTTACTAGCTTGTCCAGGTTTGCACCTGAGTTGGTGGCGTCTGAGGAACGTCGATGTATAGAGTTCGAGAAGAAGTTGAGGCGTGGCCTCAAGTTGAGAGTTGTGGGGTCGATGATTCACGATTATGGGCGTCTGGTTGATGCTGCAGCCCATACCGAGATTATGATGCAGGAGGAAGAGGAAGGGCAGAAAGGCTCCAAGAGGAGTCAGGATGGCCAGAGTGACGGCAGGAGACAGAGAGGTTTCACTCCTCAGCAGTCTCAGGGTAGCTTTTCTAAATCGACTTTTCCTGTGCCGAGTGTTAGTTCGGGGAAAGGCAGCCAGGGAGACATTACCTGTTTCAAGTGTGGCCAGCTGGGCCATAAGTCTCCAGTTTGTCCTCAGAGGGGAGGAGTGCAAAGAGCAACATCATCTTCGGCTCGATCTCAGAGTCAGAGTCAGGGTAGAGGCCAGCCGCTCACTTGTTTTCAGTGCGGTCAGCCAGGGCACATGAAGAGGTATTGCCCGCAGTTGGGTGGCACACCTGGTGCATCTGGTTTGAGGCAGACTCAGGGTCAGCAGCCAGCTCAGTCGGGTCAGGCCTCGAGGGCCAATCAGGGGGCTTCATCGTCCCAGTCTGTGCAGCAGCCTTATGCTCATAGGGGTCAACAGGTTGATCAGAGACCATCTGGGCGCGTGTATGCTGTTACCGCGCAGGATCTTGTACCGGCTCCATCTGTTGTGAGAAGTACCTTCTTGTTTTGCAATTCGGTTGCTAGTGTTTTGATTGATACGGGTGCATCTCATTCCTTTGTGTCTGCTGCATTTGCATCTGTTTTGGAGTTGGAGTTAGCACAGTTAGCATCTCCTATTTGTGTAGTGTCACCTCTTGGGGGCGAATTGATCTTGAAACAAGGTGTTAGGGGTTGTGATATAGAGGTCGATTATCATAGACTCCCGTTTCCTTTTGTAGTTATGCCCATGAAGGGCTTCGATGTTATCTTGGGTATGGACTGGTTATCGTCATACCGAGCTGTTATTGATTGCTACCGCCAGAGGGTCACTTGTTGTACCGTGAGCGGGGAGTGTTTTCACTTTCTGGGGGACCGGGTTGGTAGTGTTTTGCCACCGGGATATGATCCGCGAGGGCGGAGTGAGCTTAGTGGTCTACTTGCCAGTGTTGAGAGTGGTGAGTGTGATGAGACCCAGACTGTGTTGCCAAGAGTAGTTTGTGAGTACTCGGACGTCTTTCCCGAGGATCTTGTTGGTTTGCCACCACATCGAGAGATTGAGTTCTCTATTGACCTAGTGCCCGGCACGACGCCGATTTCTATGGCACCTTATCGTTTTGCCCCAGCCGAGTTAGTTGAGTTGAAGATTCAGCTCCAGGAGTTGCTAGATAAGGGCTATATTCGTCCTAGTGTTTCGCCGTGGGGAGCACCGGCCCTCTTTGTTAAAAAGAAAGGTGGTGCTTTGAGACTTTGTATAGATTACCGGGAAATTGAATCGGGCTACGGTTAAGAATAAGTACCCTATGCCTCGTATAGACGATCTGTTCGATCAGTTGAAGGGTTCCCGTTGTTTCTCGAAGATCGACTTGAGATCGGGTTATCATCAGTTGAGAGTCAGGGAGGAGGATATTCCGAAGACGGCATTCCGTACGCGGTATGGCCACTATGAGTTTTTGGTGATGCCATTTAGGCTCACCAATGCACCGGCAGTGTTTATGGATTTGATGAACCGAATATTCCGGGAATTCTTAGATCGTTTTGTAGTCGTCTTCGTGGACGACATCCTTATCTATTCACCTTCGGAGGAGGAGCATGAGGAACACTTGAGAGTGGTGCTTGAGTTACTTAGAGCCCATAAGCTTTATGCTAAGTTTGGGAAGTGTGAGTTCTGGCTAGAAGAGGTCAAGTTCTTAGGCCATGTAGTTTCTGGGGAAGGGGTGTCTGTTGATACATCCAAGACTGAGGCAGTGCAAGATTGGGCACAGCCTAAGAGTGTGTTTGAGATCCGCAGTTTTCTGGGGTTAGCTGGGTATTATCGCCGGTTTGTGAAGGATTTCTCCAGGTTAGCTTCGCCTTTGACTAGATTGACTCGGAAGGGGGTCAAGTTTGTATGGAGTGAGACTTGTGAAAAGTCGTTCCAAGAGTTGAAAGTTAGACTGACCACCGCTCCAGTCTTGATTATTCCGGAGAGAGGGTTGGGTTATGTAGTCTATTGTGACGCCTCACGAGAGGGTCTGGGTTGTGTGTTGATGCAAGAGGGGAAAGTGGTTGCCTATGGCTCGCGTCAGTTAAAAATTCACGAGCAGAATTACCCTACGCATGATCTAGAATTAGCAGCTGTGATATTTGCCTTGAAGATTTGGAGGCATTATCTTTACGGTGAGAGGTTCGAGGTATTCTCGGATCATAAGAGTCTGAAATATCTGTTTACACAGAAAGACTTGAACTTGAGGCAGTGGAGGTGGATGGAGTTCATAAAGGATTATGACTTCGAGTTGCATTATCATCCGGGAAAGGCCAATGTGGTGGCCGATGCCCTTAGCAGGAAACCTGTTGGTGACATAGCTAGTATAGCCATCCGAGAGTGGGAGATGTTGGGTGCACTTGGAGAGTTTGATTTGCTTCTGGGCGAATCCGTTGAGGCTGCAGCCTTGTTTTCTGTTGTTGCGCAGCCTACACTTGTGACTCGAGTGTTAGAGGCTCAGAGGGGTGACCTTGAGGTAGAATCCCTCAGAGAGAAGATCTCCAGTGGGAAGGTTGAGAAGGGTTTGACGGTGTATCCCGATCTGAGTGTGAGATACCGAGACCGTCTGTTTGTGCCGGAGTCTTGCCGAGAGGAGGTACTCCGAGAGTTTCATCATTCGCGCCTTGCGGTGCATCCGGGAGGCACTAAGATGTATCGGGATTTAGGTCGCTAGTTTTGGTGGCGGGGTATGAAGAGAGATGTGGCAGCTTTCGTGTCTAAGTGCCTTACTTGTCAGCAAGTGAAGGCCGAACATCAGAGGCCAGCGGGTTTGTTGCAACCCTTGCCTATTGCCGAGTGGAAGTGGGAGCATGTCACTATGGACTTCGTTATAGGTCTTCCGAGGACTCAGCGAGGTAGTGATGCTATTTGGGTGATTGTAGATCGGTTGACTAAGTCGGCGCATTTTATTCCTGTGCGCGTGAGAGATTCGGTAGATCATCTTGCCGACTTGTACATTCGGGACATAGTGAGGTTGCACGGGGTCCCAGTGACGATTGTCTCAGATAGAGATCCCCGTTTTACTGCTAGGTTGTGGCAGAGTTTGCAGAGTGCTTTAGGCACCAAGTTGACCTTTAGCACGGCTTATCATCCTCAGACTGACGGGCAGTCTGAGCGTACCATTCAGATCCTTAAGGATATGCTTCGGGGTTGTGTTCTTGATTTCAGTGGGTCGTGGGAGAGGCACTTGCCTTTGGTAGAGTTTGCCTACAACAACAGTTTCCAGTCCAGTATCGGTATGGCACCGTTTGAGGCCTTGTATGGCCGACCTTGTAGGTCTCCAGTTTGTTGGGCCGAGGTGGGAGATGCACCTTTGTTGGGTCCGGAGTTAGTGAGAGAAACGACGGAGAAAGTTGAACTTATCCGTAGAAGGCTTGTTACAGCCCAGAGTTGTCAGAAATCTTATGCCGACCGTAGGAGGAGACCTTTGGAGTTCGAGGTAGGTGATCATGTCTTTCTGAAAATATCACCTAGGCGAGGTTTGATGAGGTTTGGGAAGAGTGGGAAGTTATCCCCTCGGTTTATTGGACCTTTTGAGATCCTTGCGAGGATTGGCGAGGCTGCTTATCGTCTAGCTTTGCCACCACAGTTATCCGGAGTTCATGATGTGTTTCATGTAAGTATGCTTCGGAAGTATGAGCCGGATCCATCACATGTGTTGGATTGGACCGACTTAGAGGTTAACGAAGATGTCTCTTATGAGGAGAGACCGGTTCGGGTCTTGGATAGGCGGGATCAAGTTTTGCGAGGCAAAACCATCCCTTTGGTGAAGGTTCTATGGAAGCATCACAGAGTGGAGGAAGCCACTTGGGAACGTGAATTGGAAATTCGTGAGAAATATCCGGATATGTTTATTGATTTGTAACCTTGTATCTAGATTTTGTTATATTGTTGAACTTAAGAGCTTTATATATGCCTTAAGTTGGAAAACATAGAGAATGTTTTGGTTTAATACTAATATTTTGAAACTTGCTTCATTATGGAAGTTTAGTGTAACAGTTATATGTTGAATATATTGTTAAATTAGAGTTCTATCATGAAATTGAATATGATATTGAAAACTGTTGAAATTGAAAGGAAAAATGCATAATACTGATACAGGTTGTAATATATGTTCCTCTTGATAAGAGATGAAGTGACCAGTATTGGGTCAAGTTGTTTATTATTGTTATATCATATCATTGGGAATTGAGAAAAACTTGTTTTTGAAAACTCATGCTTAATTTCGGGGACGAAATTCTTTAAGGGGGAGAGGTTATAGCGACCCCGGTCTTTTCCCATTTGATTATTGTATCTGGACTTAGGTTCCGTAGATTCTGTCATTGTATAATTGTTGTTGTTGTCCTTTAATTCCTTATTCTTAAGTTATAGGATGTGTTGGGCAGGTTTGTTTCAAGTTGGTTAGGTTCGGAAACCAAGTGTTGTTGTCCAGTTTTTGGGCTGGTCGCTCGAGCGAGGCTTTGGTCGCTCGAGCGAGGGTTGTGTTTGTGTCTGGTAGCTCGAGCCAGGGTTTCTTCGCTCGAGCGAGCGATTGCGTCTAGTATAGACCTGAAAGTTGTGTTTCCTCGCTCGAGCGAGCGAGGTGTATGTTTTCGAGTTCTTCGCTCGAGCGAGCTTTTCTTCGCTCGAGCGTGCTTCTGGGTTGCAGACCTGAAGCTTCGTATTGTTGGCTAGAGCGAGCTTTCTTTCGCTTGAGCGAGTATTTCTTGTGTCTGGTCGCTCGAGCGACCAAGTCTTCGCTCGAGCGAGCCTGTCAGGTTTAAATAGGCAGCAGCCGGTTTCAGATCAGTTTTTCATATTCTTTTTGATTCCAAACCCTAAGGTCCGACTTCTCTTTTTCCCTACTCACCTTTTCTCTTAGGTTTGATCTATCTAGGGTGTGTTTCTACCCTAGTTGCTTTATTAAAAAGATAGTGTGAGTCGAGGGCTCCGTTCTAATCTGAGAGTTTGTGAATTTGGAGCACTTTGGATTTTGGATCTTCATCTCCGTCTTCTCCATTTGGGTTAATTTCTTCGAGGTAGGGATTTCCTACTCCAATGTATACGTTTTGTTCTAAGTTTTGGTATTTTAATATGTTGGGGGTATTTTGGTAATTTTGGGAAACCCTAGTTGCTTTAATGAATTAATTTGTATAATTAATTTAAGGGAAATTGGGGAATTTAGCTAAATTCATGTAATTGAGGAATTTATTGATTAATTGGTGTAGTTGGATAATTTAAATCACTCGCCTATTGAATTGTTTATTTATTTGTTTTCAGTATAGAAATAACTGTTTTGGACTATCGGTGGAGGATAGTCATGATTGTTGTAGACATTGCATGCGGATTAGGAATAACTGGAACTAATCATATTGGTCAAGTCATTGTTTTTTACTATTGAATTAATACAGAAAATACGTGTATTGATCGAGCATGCATTTGCATATTGTGTGGGAGGAGATAGGGGATGTACTCCACGGTTTAGGGGAAGATAGGGGATGGACCTCTAAACCGGATTTTGTTTGGGAGGAGATAGGGGATGGACTCCATTAGCATCACTTTTATGTGTGCTTATTGATATTGAAGTGTTTATATATATTATTGATACAGCACTAAAATGTGTATCAATTTGGAAGTATGAAGTGTTTTGATATGAGCCTGAGTCTCATTTGTTTTGTTGATATTGGAAGTAATGTGAATATGGCATATAGTTCACTGTTGTAAGTTTGGCCAGGTACTGAGCCATATTGATAATAATGGAAAGTAAAACGTGTCTTAGATATTAGTGTCATAAGATTGTATAATGAGATGATTTTTGGTTAGCCATCTATTGAATGCTATTGCTTTATTCAATACTTATATTTGATTTAGTATATTTCTACTGGGCTGTGGCTCACCCTTTATGGGAACATTATTTTCAGGTTCAGGTGATAAGCTACCTCCAAGAACTTAGCCTGGAAGGATTTAAATTTGAAGACCTATCTTTAATTATTCGTCTTTATTTGAGATTATATGTAAACATTCAAGCCAAGGGATTATCTGTATTTGAGATTAGAACTCATATTTTTGTGTCCAAGTGTTAGCTTGGAAAGATGTAAGCCCATAGGGCATTTATTTTAATGTTACATGTAATGTCTTTTATTAAGTTACTCTGATGAATGGAACAATACTCTTGTTTTCTTATAATAACGCATGTTAATATTATATATTATGGGTTTAATTTTGAGGGCGTTACAAATCTTGTAGATTTAAGACCTTTTCTGTGAAATAATATACATTTTCTGACTGTACTTATCAACCACTTATTGTCTTTACCCACTAAAGAAACGATACAAACACATCTATTTCATGACCAACTAGGAGCTGAAGATGATCCGGCTCCAACTTGCTGGCAAAGATCCGAAGAGAGAGTGAAATTTGTCTTAAAGCTTGTGAGAATGAAAGGGGAGGTATCTAAGAAGATGAATTTTAGACGTGGGAGATAAGGATTCTAAAGTTGCCCAGGTTATATCAAGAAGTGGTCAACCAAAGGCGCAACCTCTTTTAATTGAGCACATATCATCTGTCCATGTTTCTCTTTTATTGCGAGTCAAAATCAAAGTAAAAAAAAAAATATGAGACAGGATAATATACACAAATCATAATAGAGGAAACCATGAGACACTTTTAATTATGGTTCTAAGATTGCTGGAGTCTATAAGGTACCATAAAGCACATGAGAATATTTGGTTTTGGTATAAGAATTTTCTGATTGGCTTTTCTAGAGCCGCAAAAACATCCTAACAATGAACTTTGTGTTTTTGGAGGATCTGCGCTGCATATTTTGAGGAGAGACTAATTAAGGGAATGCACTCATATGTAGCCTTGCAACTATTCTAAACTGGAACAGGTCCCTGCTATGCTCAAAGCAAAGTAGTGACTGTGGTGCCTCCGTTTGAGATATATTATGGTCTTATTTTTATAATCTAAACCGTTCATATTGTAGGATTTGTTGAGTACTTTATGTCTACCAAAAATCATATCAATTGGATATCAATAACTATATGATTGAATTGCATATTGTTTATGCTATTTCTCAAAAGAAAAACTTATTATTTATTTTTTTGATTATCGATCATATAGTTGTTGATATCCGATTAATATGATTTTTGGTAGGCATAAAGTACTCAACAAACCCTACAAAATAAACGGTTTGAATCATAAAAATAAGATCATAATACACTTCAAATGGAGGCACCACAGTCACTGCTGTGCTTTGAGCACAACAGTGACCCCTTTTCCTTCTAAACCAAGATTAGTAAAGAAAGCGCTTTCTTAGTTTATAGGGAAAAGTTAGGGATCATGAAAATTTTGTCATGAAAATGATCATGAAAAATTTATGATTCTTGGATTACCTTAATTAGTGTGTAGTGATTTATTTTAAGTGTAATCCAAGAGTCACAAAGCTTTCATGATTATTTTCATGATACCTAACATTGCTGAGTATATAAGCTAATTGTGAATGGTTTTGTTCTTCTATTTGTTGGAATTAATGTACTAGCTTCAATCTTCATCGACACATGAACACGATAAAAAACTAAATGACATAATATACTGCATTTTATGTTAGAAACCAATATTCAAACACCTGCAAGACATTAGTTTATGGCCAGAGATTGACAATGTGGATTGTGCACTATTACTTCCTAGAATCAAGAATTCTAGATCATACTTTCAAGTGATTTTATACCCAGCAAATCCAATACCATATGAAAATTTCAGGTGAGAAAAGAAAAAAAGAACGGGACCACGTTGTGCCCGTGAACTTTTTAGGATCAAAAGTGAAAATTGGAAGAGGGAACAACTTCTCTTAGATAAAGAGAATTTTACCCGGAAAGTGAAGGAAAACCCATGCTTTTTTCCCCACAATTCCCCTGATTTTGCAAGGAAAACAACATCCCAGCGAGAAAATCACCCCAACTGCACATTCCAATCCAACCCTTCTCTTAGATAAAAAGAGCGGAAATGACACACTTTAAAGCAAAACAAGAAGTTGTGGTGAAATGGGGTCGCATGGCTCAAATTGGAGTGCAAAGCAAAACAAGTTGTTTGAGAATGCACTGGCAATCTATTGCCAAGACACACCAGAACGATGGGACAATGTGGCTAGGGCTGTTGGTGGTGGGAAGACTGTTGAGGATGTGAAGAGGCACTATGAGTTGCTTGTTGAAGATGTCAAGCTCATTTTCCTTTGCCCAATTACAAACCTATTTCAGGGACTACTAGCAAGGGATTCAAATTCATGGATGTGGAAAAAAGGTCTCAAATAATTACTATATAGTTACATTTTCCCATTTAATGACTGAAAAATGTTAAGAATATATGTAACGTTGTTAACTTGAGAATTGTTTAAAGTAGTTGGTGAGTGTATTCTTCACATAATTATTTAAGAGTTTGATTCTTGGGGGGTTAGGCTACGAGAAAGTATTTTTTGTGAATTCTCTAATCTCGACATTGATGGCCTACCTTTAACTAGACGGGGGAAAGAATTAGTCGAGGTGTGCATAAGTTGGCTCAAATACCCTTGACCGCTAAAAAAACTAAAAAGTAACCTTGTTATTTTTTTCATGATAAAAGAAAGGCGACATACACATTTTTGAGATTTAATTTTATAAATGTACACTAATTCTTTAACTATGGTCTTTGTAACAAATTTTTTTTTTTTTTTTTGGTGAAAATGATCACACAAAAGGAATTTTTTAAATGTACACTAATTTTTTAAAATGCTCACACAAGTTTATGTAAAAATTTGACTAAAGGCTAGATATGGCGTTATGCATAGGAGCATTCATAAGCAAAAGGAAAATATTCACAAAAATTTCCTATGAGGCTCCAGAAATGCACTTTCAAAAGCTTTGATAAAAGATTTCAATTATAATATTAAAAAAAAAAACTATCTTCTTTAGACATTTTGCAATAATACATGTACTTGCAGCTGCAACAGAGGTTGGATTATGATTTTTAACATTTTATTTTTTCCCATTTCCATGCAGGCTGAAGCATCTGAAGCTGCAATAAAGCAAGTGTCAAGATGTGTGGCAATAAGGGTCCATTTCCATTCAACTGGAACTAGCAAACATAGCAAATGATGAACAAGTGAAATTACAAAAATGAAATATGATCAAGCCCCTCTCTGTTTTCTTTGTTTTTTGTTTTTTTATTTTTTTTCTCTCAAATGTCAATTACTTGCTTTATGCTCCTTTGTATGGATGTTGGTACCAAAGATGAGTCACAAAATACAATGACAAACAGTTTGTCATATGTTATTCACATGGTTGTTCTTGTAATGGATGTTACAAAAATAAATTAATAGTTTGTAATATAACTTGGCAAATTGTTAAGTTGTCAAGTTGTCAAGTTGCTTTCAAGATTCATGCATTTGGGTGAATTTTTAGTTAACAAATTATTCATAGAATTAAGGGAACGCAGTCTCTATCTTGCCTGTCTCTCACTCTCTTTACTCTTTCCATACTTGATATTCATTTTACACCCTACAATGAATTTTCATTATTATTATTATTTTGATAATTCAATATCTGATCGACTGAACTAACTAAAGATAAACATTTGAATTGTTACTACGAGATAATTTTAAAATCCCAATTCTCCTATTGTATCTTTTCATCATTTTCATCAACGAAAAGATAATTAGAATCTCTTATAACTCACACTTCAAATTTCACTAGTAAATTTTATCTTTTCATCATTTTCATCAACAAAAAGATAATTAAAGTTTCCTATAACTTGCACTTCAAATTTCACTAGTAAATTTTACAATTATCATACAAACATAAAATAAGACATTTTACTTTTTAACTAAAAAGTTAACAATAAAAATTTTAAAATATTTTTGTAATCAATTAAAATAGCTTAGACAATATTTTCATAATCAATTAAATTAAAGAAAGGTGAAGGATCCTCTCCAATCCAAATTTTGGATTGGAAGGCGCTGTTTAGGCCTGTGAGGTCCATTACGGGTCCTATTTCGATAATCCAAACTTTTCATTTTGTCAGGTACTTCGTGTATTTTGTCCATAAAAAAAAATTAGGTCAATCCGATAATTGTAACTTATTCAATTTATTACGTTTGTCACTAAAAAAATATATTATTTATTTTTAAAAACACAATTGTTGTCTATTTTTGTAGTAAAAAATTAACAAGTTATAATTATCGGATTGACTTAATTTTTTTTTGTGAACGAAATATACGAAGTGTCCGACAAAATAAACGGTTTGAATCATCGAAACAAGACACGTAGTGAGCCTCACGGCCCAAACTGCGCCCTCCAGGCTAAAATCTAGAACAGGGGATCCTTCACCTTAAAGAAATACATCTGTAAGGTGCTTTTATAACATTTTTAAAGAGTTTCTGAAAATTTTATTTAAATTTTCTAGGGTCTATAAAATGTTTTGAAATATTTTCTCAAAGCATTTTTTTTTTTTTTTTGGTTAAGAAAATTAGTAAAACATCCCTCTTTAACTTTGTATAGTATGAGAGATTTAAGATATTTTTTTTATTAGCTAAATTTTTCTATGATCATACCATAAAATCAGAAAAATTTCTATATAAAAATTGAAATTTCTTTATGTCGGGATTGAAATTTATTTAAGTCAGTTGAATTTTCTTTGTGAAAATATTGATAGACCTTAACTATATTATATGTATTTCATCTTATAAAATCTTAGTTTTTTAAAAAAATGATATATATTTGTACAATATAATACTCTCTCCGTCTCAAAATATTAGTTCATTTTAAAAAATCAAGTATAAAAATAATATAAATTTCCTATTTTGTCATTATTTTAAATTCATTAACAACATAAAAAGTACAATTATGACATTAATATTCTCTAAAAAATATACTATCAAAGAGTAATTTTAGAAAATCAATTTTTTTAAAGTGTAATAATTATACAACTAAAAAAAATTGAATTCTAAATGTCTCAAATTTGAGTTTTTTGGATTAAGTTTTTTGAAAAATGAATTTTTTTATTTTCGTATTTTTTTGTTTTTAGTAAATATTTTTAAAATTTTAAATTTTTTTTTACTTTTTTAGATGCACCTTATTTATATATATCTAAAAAGTAAAAAATTTGTGAAAAAATATTTTAAAAAATTAATAAATACATAAAAATATAAAAAATGTACTGAATTCTCCTTTTTTTTTTTTTAATATATTTTTGGTATTTAGTAAATTTTAAAAGGTTTTTTTTATAATTTTTTTACTTTTTAGGTATATTTATGTTAGGTATGTCTAAAAATTTAAAAAAAATTAAAATATTAAAAAAAAATTCAATAATAAAAAAAAAAAAGGATTTTTTGGAAAGTGTCATTGAAAAACTCCTACCAAGCAAAGCGAAGTGGACGAGGGAGTAGCTTTAAAACACAGCTTAGGGCTTAAAACAACGGTCTTTAGATTCTGTAGTAAGGTTCTGATCGGACTAATCGCCACTAGATAGCTCTACCAGAAAGATGGAACCCAGTGCGTCACAATTCAAGGTACACTTTGATCTTTATTGATCGTAGTTTCGATTCACTTGTCTCAAACAAAAACTAGGGTTAATTAAATAAATCATTCGTTTGTTTCCCGAGATATAACGAAGAAAATCATATAAAAAACCAACCGGAGGGCTAGAAAATTTATGTCGCTTTTCTTAGATGGGGTTTGTCTTTATAAATTTGTTTTTATTTTTTATTTTTCTTCTTCTTGTACTAATCTTCTTCTTTTTCACAGATAACCTATCACCTGTTTGTGTTTTTGTCTATTTGCCTGTACCAATGTTGGTTGATTTGTGCATTATTAGGTTTTGTCACATTGGTGAATCGTGCTTTCCGTAACCCATGTTTCAAAATTGATGTTTCATATCATTAATCTTAATTTTGGGGAGATATGCGTGTGAGTTGAATGGATTCTTGTTGCTCATTTAAACCATAAGTTGTTCTTACTGAAATGATAATGTGGCATGTTAGTTAACTCTGTCATTGTCTTGGGCTTAGTGCTTGATGTGTTTTTGAGATGATTAGGAATTTGATGGATCATGTTATATTCAAAATATATGCCAATAGTTATGAAAAGCAGCTGGCATTTGCATGATGTTTTTAACTTCTAACACTGGATATGCACAAATTCTAGGGGATTAGGAAGTTATCGGGAATTGTATTCACATCGGAACTGCAAAAAATTGTTGCATATCTTGTTTATGTGAGCATTTTCTTATTGTGCAGATTATCTTGGGATCATCTTCGGTAGCCCGTCGGAAAATACTAGCTGAGATGGGATACGACTTCACAATCATGGTATATTCTAGTCGATTGTCTGGTATTCATCTCATAGATGCCAAGAATTTAACTTTTGTTATAATTTTAGACTGCAGACATAGATGAGAAAGGCATTCGGAAAGAAAAGCCGGAAGAGTTGGTAATGGCCCTTGCAAAGGCGAAGGTTGGTTTTTCCTTTTGAGTTGTAACAATTAGAATCCGAATATTGTCATAATTACAAACTGTTTTTTGTGGTTCATATGTTGGGCCTCCAACTTTAGCATGCAGTCGCTCTGTCTTTATTTACACTTGTTGAAGAGGTAGTATATCTGTTAAATTATGCAACAACAATATGTTTATATGAAACCCCTTATCAGATGCATCATTACCGACTTTCCTGTATTTTGCATGGATGTCTCAAGTGTGTAAAGCATTTTGTCTTCTTGTGATTGCATAATGGTTTACTGGTTAAATGCTCAAGGTGCACTAAGGCGCTATGATTACAGAGCAATAGCTCAGAGGAAGAAAACAGTTCCAAAAAGAGGAAATAATAATAATGGTTTAGAAACAAAAAAAAATACAGGCAGAAGCCTGGAGCAAAACATCTGGAACTTAAACTATTTGGGAACTTAGAAGTTGAGACCTATGTGACGGAGACTAGAGAGCTTGGTTTAGGACCAGAGCTTCAGTTGTTCCTCATAGGGACTTTTAAAATTTCTTGAATCCAATGCTTTGAGGACCACTCGAACCACAATACACCACAAGGCCCAAAGGTCCATACTATGTTACCAGAAAATGCTAATACCCTAGCGAATTACGTATTGGTACACACGTTCCAAAACATGGTACACTTTCGTTCTAAAACGGTAAATTTAGTGATCCAAAGTGATCCCCAAACTTTTTCGAATATATTTCCTTAAATGTTAATTCAAGAGAAAAAATATATATATATGAACTAAAATCCTAGGCGAGTTAAGTTTTGACAAGACAAAAAATAAAAAATGGGTCATAATTTTCATAGAAATGATTTGCTACATGAAAGAAGAAGAAAAAATTTTATTTGATACTTAATTGCTAAAAGAAAATTACTCTAGAAGTATCTTAAATTCTTAAGTGTGATAAATATAAGTCTACTCTTATCGTACCACATTTTAGATCATGTGGCGTACCATGTTTCCGTTCCCGTTCCGTGTACCAGAATGATCCACATTCTAGGTAACATAGGGTCCATAGCAAAAACAGTAGTTAAAAGTAAAACAAGCCCAATCAGTAAACATCAAGAAAAAGGCCCTATTTTTGTTTGAGTTTTTTTCTTAGTCTTGTATGTTTTGATCTTTGAGGATGAGTCCTCCTGGGTACTTTACTTTTTCTTTAATAAAATTCATTATGTTGCTGATAAAAAAAAGAAAAGAAAAGAAAAGAAAAAAGCCCTATTTAACCGAGGCATGCCTATTCTAAGTCTTGTGCCTTATGCAGTTTGGGTTGGACCTAGGTACTAGGTACTAAGTGGGTTTGAAAGGGCCGCCTAGCAAAAGCCACAGTTGATGCCTTGGGCTTTTATGGTGCCTAATAAGTGCGTCTTTTACTACTATTAGCAGGTTTTAAATTGTCTTATCATGTGTGCACAGAATCTACAGATGTATAAATATCATATTTTCTTCCTAAGCTATATAGTTTGTGCACTCTTCTTATCTAAATATATTACACTGATAAGTTCTAGCATTCTGTTTGGCTGTTTTCTTTGTATGCATTGTCCTAAGATGGAATAGTTTTGGTTCCAGTCTCGTCCATTGATTGGGTGTAAATTGCACTGCATCTCAGGCTGATGCCCTCGTATTGAAACTTCAAACAATTGATAATCAAGACACGGATGTCAAACCAACACTTTTAATAGCAGCTGACACAGTATGTCCTGTTTCATTTCTCTTGATGTACCCTATTTAATCAATTTGGTGGATCAAATCAAAATTGGGATCGCCTAGTTCCATCTATGCAGCGAGGATATATTGCATTTTGAAGGAGATGGGACATGCCTCAAAACATTGTCAGGGATTTGCTCCCCCCCCGCCCCCTCTTTTTTTTTGGAGAAATAAAATTACATTTTGTTACTTATTTCATATTCCTAACTTCAAATGATTTGGAGGTGGTTGTCTATGAAGGTGCAATAAGGGAAAAACCATCTAGTAAGGAAGAAGCACGCCAATTCATCAAAGGTTTGCTTCATACTTTTACCACAATTTTCTGCTGTCGTAGTTTATGGTTCTGCCAATCTTACCATTGCACATAATAGGTTATTCTGGTGGGCATGCGGCGACAGTGAGCTCTGTTCTTGTTATGAATCTCAAGACTGGATTCAGAAAAGGAGAATGGGACAAAGTGGAGGTACAATTTACTTCTACTCATTACGTTATGACTTGTTCTGATATCCGTATAAGTGAAGTTTTTTTTGTAATTTTTTAAGACCTCAATGCCTTGTGACTTGTTCTGAAGATTTTTGTTGTTACATAAGAGATTTTAGACCAATTAATAACCCAAATTATTTGACACATATACCAGGCCAAAGCTAAAAAAGAAAAAGAAATGATTGTGTGACATGACACCAATTATATGTTCTCTAATAGGTGTGCTAAAAATATCTTGTACTGGGGTCATATATTGCTGTAACCTAATAACTTAACCAATAATGTATAGGCTGAAAAGGTTATCCTTCTTTACCCATCTTTTATTGCAAACAAATTCTTTATAGGGGCAAGCTTATAGGTTTGGGGTTGCAAAAAAAAAAAAAAATTCTTGACTCTTTGGGATTTGAGAAAGACAGTGTTGGAATGTAGAAATACATTATTTACCTGTGATGTTGATGTGGAATTATAGCACAAATGTTTTTGTTGAAGCTTGATAAATGCCTAATAAACTTTAAGCAAACTAGAACTATCAATAACCCTCATCTTTTTCATGGGTGTAAAATATTCGGAAATTATTGTTATTAGTATAATTTTTTCTATAATCATCAGATGTGTAAGCTCCTCTGGTTGCTTGGTGTGCCAGAAAACTTTGAAATTTATGATGTGCAAGAACTTCTTTGTCAAAGATATTTCATATTTTGTTATCCAATATATCTATCTTTTAATTTGCATGACATTCCCTTTTCTTTATGCAAAAAGGTATTATTTTCTAGCGTTCTGTTTGTTAGTTGGTGCTCTTTTCGCACTCTGAATCCTTAGTGTTTTTTTTTCCTAAAGAATTATCATGTATAATATGTTGAAACTACACTTGTGGTGATGACTTGCAGATTTATTTCCATGACATACCGGATCAAGTCATTGATAACCTGGTATAGTATGTTTTCATTATAATTGGTGGTGGTTGTATTATTTGATCAACTGACAAGTCAAGTTTTGTTTTCTTTCTTTCTCTGAGTCCAGATTGAAGAGGGGTTTGTTCTTAATGTTGCTGGAGGGTTGATCATAGAACATCCTTTGATACTACCCTACGTTAAACAAGTGGTTGGTTTCTTGATGCCTGCCTAATCTTCTAATTTCTAATGTCATTGTTGATAAATTGTAGTCATAGGAGGCACATTCATATTGTATGTGCAAAATACATGGACAATCAAATACCTCAGAGCCCATAGTATAGTATGGCTTGCTAAAATCCAAACTTGGGCCCATTACTAAGCAGATTAGTTATACTCGAAAAGAACAGATTAAACTTTTTTTGGAATAGCTTTTTGCCCTTTACCTTTTTTATTTTTAATTTTATTTTGCTCTTTATAGCAGATAGAATCGGTTAAAGAAAAGGCTCGTATGTCTGCGGCCCAAAATGCTCTCTCATTGTCCGACTTGTTCCCAAATAATAAATGTTAAGAATGCCCTTTAGCATCCGTTTCCAATGCAACTCTGTTCATCAATAATTTCCAAATCTTTCTCCGTCTTTATGTCTTTTCCCCCCTTAATCATGAAGAACTTAGTTTGCTATCATGGAGTTACAGATGAATCACTTTATTAATGGTCTTCAGGCATTAACATCAATTAGTGCTTTGCTCTATGCAGGTAGGAACAACCGATAGCGTGATGGGACTCCCAAAAGCTCTTACAGAGAGACTGATAAAGGAGGCTCTCTATTAGTATAACTCTTTTTCCAATTTTACCTGATTATACCTCTATACCTATTTTTTAGAATCATTTAATTTGTGTATTTGTAAACTTTATAACATGTAACTTCACCTATGTATCAACCCATATGCTTAATATTTTTGGTTTAATCTACTTGTCATTTGGATGTTGGAAAACAATTAACGATAAGATTAGAAATTTTCAGTTGTACTCTTTTATTTGCTGCTATGGTGTTGTACACGGTGGTGGTTGTGACTCATGCCGCTGTTCATTGCATCTGCTAGTAAATTTTCTGAACTCCATTTGAAAAGCTATAATAAGCACTTTTAAAGATCGAGTAGCTTAATTTAAACAGACATTTAATTTTAGTGCAATTATGCATTGTTATCATGTTAATTCAAGAAGGATCCATGAATCAATGAAGTTTTCAAGAAGCAATTCAAAGTTCTCTTCTTCCTCGTTTCTTTGTAAATTTTTTTATAATAGATTTACTTTGGTTCATTTTGTGTTTTTCTATGTTGTCTGAAAAACAAGAAAATTATGAACATAAATTTATCAAAGTTTTTATTTTTTATTTAATACGTATGTATAGTTTTATTAATCTGAACTAGACATTACCTTCCTCTACAAGGGTAGAAAAATATATATTTCATCAAAAAAATCCCTAGCAAATGGCACAACACAGATATGGGCTGTTTGAAAATATATTATTTTAGTCGATTATTTAATTTTTTATGAAAGACGTATAAAAAAATTTAAAAAGTGATGTAATGGAATATTTTGTTTTATTAACTATTTTAGCCTAGAAAGAATTATTTTAGCTCATTTCAAAACACATTTGGCAAGGCATTTTTTGTCGAAGAAAACATGTTGGTATATAATGATGATTTCATTAATAATTATATTTTTTAATTAATTAAACATAAAAATAAATGTTTTAATAAAATTTTCACTACTAGGAAAAAAAATTCTCTATAGAACGGATAATTTCACATTAATATTGTGTCTATTTAATAATAGAGGTGAAAAAATTACATAATATTAAAAAGAAGGCAATAATAAAAAATGATATAATTTTATTGAATAGATATAAAATCACGTGATTTTCTTGATGCATGTGATAATTTTATTTTATAGAAAAATAGTATAGGCTATAATTTTTTTACCAAATAAATAATCAAATGTCTCACATGGGTGTAGAGTCCACAAAATTACGGATCCCATATCCATGTGAGACATTTAATCGTTTATGAGTGATGTTAGGGACCCAAATAGAATAATGCTATATGTACCAATTATGCTATATGTACTAATTAATGTACTAACTAGTATAGTAATAGATTATGTGGCATAATTTTAGAGATTTTGGGTATTTGTAATTTGTATAATAAATTGGGTCAGTAATAATGGAATAACACTAGTTGGTATGCTAGTATGGATATTAATTGGTACATGTAGTACCACCGCCCCCAGTGGCGGAGCTAGGAAATTAAGTTAGAGAGAATACTTATTAATTACAATTTTTTATTTAAAAAAAATCATGATCAACATTAAGATAATAATAATTTTATAAGCTAAATTTAAGAAAAAGAAATTAAAAATCATTATTAATAGGAATAAATCAAAATTCTATAATAGTGTGTAATAGCTCGGTGTGGGATGGTGATATAAGTTTGTAATTTTAATACAAAAAATTACGGATCAAAATTTCTAATTTTAAAAAATAAAAATGCATCATTTATAGCATAAATTACTATAAAATCTATTTAATTTTTATTTGACAGAAAATATTAAAGAGATGATATTGCTTATAAATGATGTATTTTGAATGAAACTTTTTAAATAGTCTTAGAGTACCATATGACGTTGTATATGTGATGCTCCAAGCATGATAAATCACAAATCACACTAAATAACTTGTCAACTATTTAAAAAAAATGAGTTAATTATATTCAATCCATAAAATTTCTCACTACACTATTGGTTTAAACTATTACATAAATAATACCACATAGTACTCCCAAAGTATTAAATAACTACTTGTAAAACAATACAATAAATCCTTAATCAAAGAACATATTAAGAAAAAAAAATACATTTTGTATATGACCATGACATAAAAATAAAAATAAAAAAAGTTCAAAATTGAGGAAGGCACGTGACCCCTGAACCATCTTTGGCTCCGCCCTTGATCGTCCCAAATAATCTATTAAATTTTTTATCAAACTTCTCACATGGGATGAGACCCACATACACCCACACACATAAATTTGTGTAGGTCCTATAACTATGTGAAAAATTTGATAAAAAATTTAATACATTATTTAAAATTCATAACATTTTCTAAGAGCCGTACTGGAAATCCCAGTCTCCAAACATCTCCACCGCCAACCCTCACACGTGGAGGTTGGTCTAATGATCCAAAAAAATAAAAAAAAATTAAACCAAGCACACCCTGGAGCCTGGGTCACGCCGCAGGGGTCCATTTTCTAATATAATTTAATATCTCTAACACTATTAGATTTTATAATATGATTTCATTAAATGCACACTTGTCTACGTCTTCTTGACACAATTCTTGAATGCCAGCTCATTCAACGTCGGTTATGGATTTCTCAGAACAAAAATGATTGGGACCTCTAAAACTAGAGTTCTAAAGGAGCATTAATTTGTCCTTTTCCTCCTCCTATTTTGTCTTTTACCTTCCTTTGTTTTTTTTTTTTTTTTTAAATTGGCGACAGCTCATTAGAACTGCTGAAAAACAACTCTAATTAGAGCTCTAAATCAGAACCCTTTCTCAGAAACCTTTTTCCTGTACATGTCTGTCCAATACAAACAACTTGACATTTCCCACTACAATAAATGACACTTTCCTTACTTTTCGTCAGAATCACAACCACTTATTATATTATAGACTTTACAAACCAAAAAAAAAAAAAATGATTGAAACAGTCAGTTATTTATTAGATTAGGTAATCTCTGCTTTGATTCCTCACTCTCAACGATTTCTTCAAATCAAATAAATTAAAACCTCAATTTTTAACACTCTCTCTCTCTCTCTCTCTCTCTCTCTCTATATATATATATAAATAAAAATCTAGGTCAAATCATAGTAGGGTTGAGATGAGAGACGCCGCCATGGACGGAGGAGGCGATGGTCGATTCAACGGCGGCCGTGGCGGTGGCGTTCAGATCCACCACAGCCGGAAGCTTCCCGATTTCCTCCAGAGTGTGAATCTCAAGTACGTAAAACTAGGTTATCACTACTTGATCTCTCATCTATTGACTCTATGTCTCATACCTGTAATTGCTGTGATTTTGGTCCAAGCTTCTCAAATGAACCCTAATGACGTTCGCCAGTTATGGCTTCACCTTCAATACAATCTCGTCAGTGTTATTGTTTGCTCTGCTTTTTTGGTATTCGGATCCACTGCCTATATCGTGACTCGCCCTAGACCTGTTTATCTTGTTGATTATGCCTGTTATCGTGCTCCTGATCACCTTAAAGCTTCGTCTTCCCGGTTCTTGGAGCACTCGAGGCTCACCGGGGACTTCGATGAGTCTTCCTTGGAGTTCCAACGCAAGATCTTGGAGCGTTCCGGGCTCGGGGAAGAGACTTATGCCCCTGAATCTATGCATTGTATTCCTCCAAGACCGTCTATGGCGGCTGCGAGAGAGGAGGCCGAGATGGTCATGTATGGTGCTTTGGATAATCTATTTGCTAATACCTCGATTAAACCTAAGGATATTGGTGTTCTCGTTGTGAATTGTAGTTTGTTTAATCCGACTCCTTCTCTTTCTGCTATGATTATCAATAAGTATAAGTTGAGGGGTAATATCAGGAGTTTCAATTTGGGGGGTATGGGTTGTAGTGCAGGGGTGATTGCTATTGATCTTGCCAAGGACATGTTGCTAGTTCATAGAAATACTTTGGCTGTTGTTGTTAGTACGGAAAACATGACCCAGAATTGGTATTTTGGGAATAAGAAGTCTATGTTGATACCCAATTGTTTGTTTAGAGTTGGGGGTTCTGCGGTTTTGTTGTCGAATAAGTATGCTGATAGGAGGCGGGCCAAGTATAAGCTTGTTCATGTTGTGAGGACCCACAAGGGGGCAGATGATAAGGCTTTTCGTTGTGTTTATCAAGAGCAGGATGACGCAGGGAAGACTGGTGTTTCATTATCCAAAGACCTCATGGCAATTGCTGGTGGGGCTCTTAAAACCAACATCACTACATTGGGTCCTATTGTGCTCCCAATTAGCGAGCAACTTCTGTTCTTTGCTACCCTGGTGGTCAAGAAGTTGTTTAATAAAAATATCAAGCCTTATATCCCAGATTTTACGCTTGCATTTGATCATTTCTGCATACATGCTGGGGGAAGGGCTGTGATTGATGAGCTGGAGAAGAATTTGCAGCTGCTGCCAATTCATGTGGAAGCATCTCGGATGACCCTCCACCGATTTGGAAACACTTCATCGAGCTCCATTTGGTATGAACTGGCATACATTGAGGCCAAGGGGAGGATACGAAAAGGGCACCGAGTCTGGCAGATTGCATTTGGGAGTGGTTTCAAATGTAATAGTGCAGTCTGGAAGGCACTTCGAAATGTGAAACAGCCTCGTAATGGTCCCTGGGAGGATTGCATTGACAAGTACCCTGTGGAACTAGTTTCGTAGCTCATTATTCCGGGTATTGCTTGTCAGTAGTTTATCATGTCTTCTCAAATTCTTGCTATTCTACGCCATCGGGTGGTCTCTTCATTTGATTATTGAAATGTATTTTCCTTTTTACTTTTTCTTATGTAGACCGCTGTTGATTTTTTTGATTTGCTGATTTTGTACCGTACCATCTAGACAATTTTCATCCTGCATAACTTTGTGATTGTGATAATGCTGAGGCTGCGTGTATTATAAATTTCCACTTCGAAGTGTCATGTCATTCTATTCTATTTCTTCATAGAGTTTATCACTTCTTAGTGCGACTCCTAATTACAATGTCATCGACATTGAGCTGCTATGGCATCTAATTGTTAACAGGGAAGTTACTTCCAAAAGGATTAAGATCAAGCAGAAATGATTAATGTTCCTATTTTGGTTTGCTGAATTAACTTTTTTCTCTATCCAATAAATTGTTATGACTTGTTTTTCTGCTTAATTATCCTGTCTGGTGGAATTATAGAACGAGGTTACCTGAAGCTTGATCAAAACAGCTAAAAGTTCATCTGTGTTTTCTGCGTGTTCATTGTAGAGTAGTCTCTCCGCAAAACTTCCACATTCTCTAACTCTCTTCAAAATTGAACTATATAATCAACATACTGGAGAATTTAGCTAGGATAAGAGTCTATTCAGTTGCCAAAACTAAATTTGTGCCAACACAACTTTGCTAGATAAGGGTCCTCAATGGCTGTAGGTGGGATGATACTTAAAGATTTATCTTTTTAAATAAAGCAGTTACTGTGAAAATAATATAACAAAAATGAGGATCAAGGTAAGTTGTAGTTTCCTAATCAGTTAGCTGAGCCACCTAAGCAATGCAGCTCTCCTCCAAGGAGCCTACTTCTTTACCTCTCCATTTCCCAAATGACCCTCTGGATGTTGTCATTTGTGGCGGATTATACTCCAATGGGTGTGAATGATCTAAACATCATTTTGGATAAAGTTATGCCAATGAACCTTATGTGGTAATGCCATTTTATTCAGATATTCTTATCCATTTGGGTTCATCGGGTAAGTTCAAACCAAATCTGGTCAGCCTTATCAGATTGTTTTTGGATAGCTTTTGCCACTATATAAAATTAATTATCACAGTTTCATGTGGTTACCACCCAATTTTGGGTAGCTTTTGTCAATTTTGAATTTGGTGAGTGATGCAGGGTGCATAAAACTGTTATGACCCTACCACTATTATATATTTTCCAAAAAAAATTCGTAAGTTTGCAAGGTTTGAAGAAGAGATTTCCTCTTAAGATTGATTTATTTTATTTTTGGAAGTAGATAATTGTACTTGCCATGTGCTTGGATCTGCAGTGTCAACTTCAAGAGACAGAGAGTGACATGAGAAAGAGGAGGTATTTTAGCCAGTCAAACGTGAATCTTTAACGACTACTTCAAATATAGAAATTTGAATATTTTAAGAAGTTCTGAATTTATTTAATTTAATTGAGTATATAACCTTTGATGGAGCATAATGGTGAACAAGGATTTACGTTACCAACACCACTTGATTTGGACACAAGACTTAGTTTGGTTTAGTTTTGTTAGCGGGAGTAAATGCAATGCTAAGTGATTTTGTTTCTTTTCTAGGGGTTGATTCACCAGTCCCCTTCACTTAAAGAGTGACTAGTCTATTTTTACTTTATTATTTTTTATAAGCAATCATAGTGATTGATTAAGACTGGTATAGATAATATTTTCATTTTTAGAAATGTTGCCATGCTGAAACATTCTTTTAGCTTGTTTGGAAATTAAATTCTCATAGTTGATCACTTGGATCTGAAATATGGTTGATAACCATAGTGATTAGCTTTTTTTTTATTGTGCGTAATTCATAAAAAGGATGCGGTAGGAAAAGACTATCATTCATAATCAGAGTCCATAATTGGTGCACATATATCTGTATTTTTGTCATCTTGGTTCACCATCTTTGCATTATGATCAAATTTCCATGTTTGATAATTTGTCTGGGAGATTACATTTTAGTAATCAAAGCTTGCCCAACATTAAACTGATATGTATCATATACCTACCACTACACACTTGGCGAGCAATGAATATTCTGCATGAGAGAAAATTTTTGAGAAACTTCTGAGCTATCGCATGGAATGTTTTGTAAAATTTGTTGCTTATCACAATTTTTCCTTGTAATTTCTGAAGTTTGAACATGTTTCACAAAGTTGGCTCATGGAAGTTTAAATATTGCGATGCATTTACATCTTTTCTTTGTAATTGAGCTTCTCAAATTACCCGTGCCTCTGCATTACATCCTGTTATCTTAATAGCTTAAGCCATAAGTTCCACATGTGCTCGCGCCCTCAAGATGAGCGAACCATAGTTTGACTCCATGTCCCAACGCAAGGAGCTGATGACCTAGGATTAAGGGGATAAGTCTTGTGCTGTATAGCAACGTTTGGTAAAACTCGAACCAATGACCTCATGCCCATCGAACTACTTGGGAGGCACATATATATTGTTACACAATAAAATGTCCAGCTTCTTTACAGGATTCTAATCCTTTCTCCTTTCATAGAAGTTTTATAGGAGCAACTTATTTTCTTCTTCTTCTTTTTCTATAGAAACAAACACGACTTGCTTGCATTATTGTGTCCATCCATACTCATTTTCAGATGATTTGGTAGTACAGGAGCTATTCTCTCTTTCATTACCTTGGCCCAATTTGTGCAGTTTATTGGACTGCTTGTTTATTTATTTTATTTTAGGGAACCTTCACCACAGTATTTGGTGTAGCTTATTCTTATGAGGCCAAAAAAAAAAAAGAAAGTACTAAATAAGTTGATTATTAGAAAGTGGGGAAATGATGCTTTTAGCTTTTATTATTTGATTGTCAGTTTTTCAGTTTGTAAAAAGGTTGCACTGAATAGAGAGCTATTAATATTTAGGATAAATTATACTTTAATCCCTTGTGGTTTGTCCAAAAAACATGAAACATCCTATAGTTTCATTTGTAACACTTAAATCCCTAAACTTAATACCAAACTGTAATTTTGGACGGACGTAACAGAAATAATAATAAGTCATAAATGTCCCTATATATTTTACACTCAGTCATTTCATTTGTATTATTTTATATCTCTCTCTCTTTCTTTCTCTCTCTCTCTCTCTCTATATATATCTTCTCTCTCACCGTGACCACCATCATCACCACCATCTTTCAACACCAAACCCACCTCATTCACCCATTTTCACAACTAAGTTCCATCACCATTACCATCAAGCTCCACAGTCACCAGCATCGCGAGCTCCACGTCACCATTGGACTATTATGACCACCATCGCCCAGCTCTGTCAAAACCAAGAACCACCCTTTACAAAGTGCTATGAAGCTGCAGAAGATGGTGGATGATGAAAAAGAAAGAAATATATTTGAAGATGTTTCTTTGAAATGTGTGAAGTTAGTTTTTGGACAACTTTGAGCATGTCGAAACCACCCATTTTAGGAAGAAGTGAGAAAACGAGGTGGCATAGGATGAAGTATAAAGCAAAGTGAAGAGATTGGTGAAAGAACGGGATAAACTTGTTAAGAATCAAGAAAATTATAGAGTCCGACAGATGGGCCAAAGAAATGTCGGAAACGGGAAAAAAAATCTTATTTTTTGGTCATCTTTCAGAGCTCCGAAAGAACGCAAAAAAAAAAACAAACGAGATGTGTGAGGAGTGATACGAAAACTAGGCCGTGAGGTAAATCTAATGAAGCAAAAATAAGGCAAAATAGAGTTACGACGAAAGAGATATAAGGGCTTGACACTACAAGAAAAAGTAGATTTCGCGACTAAAAATTGAATTTTCGTCGCTGAAAGTAGGACAATTGGCGACTAAAATGGAATTAGTCGCCAAAAGTGTTCACTTTTGGCGACTAAAACAGTTTAGTAGCCAAATGCATAGTTATTGGCGACCAAAATCAATTTCGTAGCCAAAAGTAGGGGTTTTGGCGACAAAAATTCAGTTTAGTTGCCAAAAGTGGAGATTTTTGGCTACTAAAAAAAATTAGTAGCTAAAAGGAGGGGTTTTGCCGACTAAAACTCACTTGTGTCGCTAAAAGTGGATGTTTTTGGCTACTAAAAAAAGTTAGTAGCTAAAAGGAGGGGTTTTGCCGACTAAAACTCACTTTAGTCGCCAAAAGTAGATGTTTTTGGCTACTAAAAAAAAATTAGTAGCTAAAAGAAGGGGTTTTGCCGACTAAAACTCACTTTAGTCGCCAAAAGTGGCCTAAATTTTTTTTTAGTAAATAATTTATTTTTTACATAAATTATATTGAATTAAAATAATTATATTTATATATATTATTTTGTATTAATACCGGTTAATATACTATATAAATAATATATATTGCATATATATTAATGTGAAGTTGTAGTGGCATAGTGGAGGGAGTGTGTTGCAAAAAGGCTTGGAATGTGGGATGGTTGGGGTTCGAAACTCAGGAAAAGCAAAAAAAAAGTGGGTTTTTTTTTTTTCGCCGGAAACACCTTTGGCGACTAAAAATTTAGTCGCCAAAACTCTTTATTTTGGCAACTAAACCATTTAGTCGGCGATTGAGTGACTATTGGCGACTAAATTATTAGTCGCTAAAGACCTGATTTCCAAAAGTGTAAAACACTATTGGCGACTAAATTATTGGTCGCTAAAGACCTTCATTTTGGCGACTAAACAAGTTTTAGTCGCCAATACCTCCGCCGACCACAAATACGCGACAAATGTGGCGACTAAAAAATTTTGTCGGGGAAGGTAAAATTTGGACTTTCGGCGACTAAAAACAGACTTTTGGCGACTAAAAAGTTAGTCGCCAAAAGTGATTTTTCTTGTAGTGTGAATTGGTGCATTTGAATTTGAAAATCTGATCTTTTCGGGCTTGTTCGTACGTATGGTTTGGAGAAGATAAAAGTGGGTTGGTTGGTACGAATCACATCAATGCTATTTAAAAAATCTAAATGTTTCCACATATTAATTGTTTGATTCCATGGGTTTGGTTTGTTACTAATTTGAATCATAAGGAGAAAAGTGGGTTTAGATAATTTTTAGAGAGAGAAAAGTGGGTTTGATTCCATGATGGTAGTGACGTTGGTTGGTTGTGATTTTGCATGGAAGGTAATGGTGGTGAGATGAGAGGAAAAATAAAAAGTTATGGTGGTGGTTATGCATGGAATATGATAGTGGTGATGTTGGTTGATTGTGATTTTGTATGGAAGGTAATGGTAGTGAGATGAGAGAAGAAATAAAAGGTGATGGTGGTGGTTTTGCATGGAATATGATGGTGGTGATGTTGGTTGGTTGTGATTTTGCATAGAAGGTAATGGTAGTGAGATGAGAGAATAAATAAAAAGTGATGGTGGTGGTTTTGTATAGAAGGTGATGGTGCATATTTATATAATAAAGGAGAGAGGAGAGGTGTTTTGGTTCAAGAGTATAACCCACGCTCTGTTGCACTATACTTTTATGTTCATGAAGCCCATGTTCTGTTTAAACAAACAGATCCGTCAAAAATTATAGTTTGGTATTAAGTTTAGGGATTTAAGTATTACAAATGAACATACAGGGGTTCCATGTTTTTTGGACAAACCACAAGGGATTAAAATGTAATTTACCCTAATATTTAATGTAATGCCTTGCTGCTTCTACCAGTGTTTCACCTTTGCTTTCATTTTGCACTTTTCCTTTTGGTTTCTCTTCTTTTTTTCATATTAAAGAGGTGATGCTCCAATTTCGAACAGTTGAGCCTGCATAAAAGGTGGTGATAAAATGGTGGTTTTAAACTCCTAGTTTTGACTACAATTTGAATTTCTTGCCTACCAGCCAGTCATGAAGCCTTACTTTACCTAAGATATAGGATGACTTGAACTGTTTGTTGGATTGATTGTATTTGCTTACCACTTTTACTGAAATTGATATATAACTCAAAGTAATGTGATAATCATTTGTTACTGTTACAAAGTAACTAGGAAGAAGTGAATCTACCTGTCAATGAATACCTGTTATTTTTCAGCCTTGAATTATAGGTCCGTATAAAATGACAAAACAATGAAGATAGCATTGAATCTTAAATTAGTTGGTACTGATACTTTATAAGAGAGCTGAAGGAGGCCGTATTCATCTGACGGGACACCACGTGGTGTAGCTGTTGCACCAGAAATTTTCTCCAACTGAGATTGTATTTCCTAGCACGAGATAACTTTCTCTGCTTGAGCCCATATTTCATGTAATAGGGTCATATATTTTCTTATTCATCTTTTTATATATAGTTTATTCCTAAGGATTGATAGGTAGTACAGATAGAGACTAATAAAATTTTTCGACCCAATCTCTCATCTAATGAGATTTGAACTGCCAACCTCTCGCTTCTTATTCGACTTTCTCCAGTTGAAGGGTTGGTATGTTGAAGCTACTTTTCTGTTTTTAAGAGGGGTATATGTTGAAGCTGCTTAGGACTTTGTAAAAGATCAAATACACATTACATATCAATGATACTGACACCCTCCTAGTCTAGTCCCCATTTTGAATCATCATGATGGGTTGTTTACTATTTTCCCAGATTGGAAAGTATTTAGGTAGAAGTTTAGAATTATGATTTGAAAATAGAGTTATATTTTAAGTTCGTAAGTTTTGGAATTATAATTTGAGTGTGAAAAATTTATTTGGTTATGAGTTTTGAAAAGAGTTTTAATTGAGTGATGTGACATATAATATTTGATACAAAAACTTACAACTCATAACCAAACACACAATCCAAAATTATATTCAAAACTCATAAAAAAAATTTAAAAAAAATTCACAATTTTTTTTTTGTAATATAAAAATAACAAGTGCAAAAAAAAAAAAAAAAAAAAATGAATACTGTTCCGGTCAACCGGCCGGACGACCGATAGTGGGATGACCAATTAGCTCAAATTTTTCCGCCTTAGAAAGAGTTTTCAAAAGTAAGTATGAAATTAATTTTTGAAAACGTTAAACAAATGGAAAATGTTTTGTTCCCCGAATTTTTCTTTCCCGAATCCCCTGACTGCCCAAAACGACGTCGTTTTGGGCAGTTCCTTTTCTTTTTCTTTTTTTTTTTTTTTTTTTTTTTTTTTTTTTTTTTTTTCTCCTGCTTTATGTCTATGGCCCGGTTTGGTAGAGCTGTGGGAAAGTGATTATAACTTATAGCCTAACAGCTTATAGCTTATAACTGTGAACATAAGCTGATTTTTGACTTATAAATTAAGCTTCTCCTCCCCCACTCAAAGAATAAGTTGATTTTTGACTTACAAAAAACTATAAGCTGTATTATTAAGTTGAACCAAACACATCAAAATAGCTTAAATTAAGCTAAAAGCTGAAATAAGCTGGAAATAAGCTCTACCAAACAGGGCCTATGTCTGAAACAAGAGAGCAGAGAGAAGAAAGAAAAAGAGAGGAAGACGAAGAGAAAGAGAAAGAGAGAAAGAGAAGAAAGGGAAGAGGGAATGGAGAGAGAGAGAGAGAGAGAGGGCCGCCGCCTCCGCCTCCTCCTCGCCTCTGATTTTTTTTTTCAGCCCAGTTTTTTTTTTTTTTTTTTGATGATGATGATGATGGTGATATGTGAGTTTGATTTTTGTGTTTGATCGGTGGGTGGGTTTGATTTTGATTTTGATTTCAGTTTTGATTTTGATTTTGTTTGATCGGTAGAGAAAGAAGAAGGTGAAGGAGGTTTTGAGACAGAAAAGAGAAAAGAGAGGAAGAAGGAAAACGAAGACAGAAAGAAGAAGAAGAAGAAAAAAAAAATGCAAAACGACGTCGTTTTGTATTTTCGAGCCATTCGGGCCAACTGGGTTTCGAGCTACTTAGCAAAACTGTAAACAAACACCACACTCAAAAGTGAGTTTGGAACTATATTTTGAAAGCTCTTCCAAACGGAGCCACTAATTTTTTATTTTTAATCTTTTTGTCTTAACAATCTTCTTAATCAATCAATAATGTTTGAGAGCTCTAATACAACTCTAATAATGTGAAGAGTATCCACGTGAAAGTAGGACCCACGCTCTTTTCTCTATCTCTCTTTTTTTTCTACATCACTAGATCTCCATTTAAAATTCTCAAATTAGAGTTACGTATCATTACTCTTTTTTAATTATTAAATTGTGTATTATAAATTTTGAGGTATATGAAATCTTGAAATGTAATTGAGTCAATATAAGGCCTCATTTTGGAACATATTTTTTTAATGGCTTTTTAATTTTTTTGCTAAAATATAATATAAAAAAGCTAATATATTTGAAATGACTTTTTAATTTTTTATGAAAAAATATGCAAAAAAATAGAGTGAAAAAAAAATCTTTAACTTTTTAGTATAAATTGTTGATTTTTTAATTTTTTTAGTGACTTTTTAATTTTTAAACTAAAAAATAATATTGCCAAACGATACTTAAAAATATATTTAAACAAAAGAAAATAAAATCTATTGTCACGTCCCATTCCAAACGGACCTTAAATGGGAAGACATATATTTTGTAACCATCAGTTATATCAGTAGGTACGATTTGAAGTGGGACTATATAGGTTATAACCAGAAAACAACAATAAAAAAGAAATAAAAAGAAAACGTGTACAATCCTACAAGCATGAGTTGGAAAAGAATAGGTATCAGTATTGAAGGAATTTATTATACCAATATTTATATAAAAATATAATAAATATAATTGTGTGTGTTAATTTCCGACTACACTGCTAATCAGGCACTTAACTGGAGAACACTGGCAGAATGAATTAAGTCCGAACGACCTGTCATAAAAAGAAGAGATTCCGGCGGTGGTTCGTCCACCCAGGGACACTCCGACGATCAAGTCAGTTATCTCTCAAAGATAGCAAAAGTGCTTAACTCACTATTCAGAGTATAAAAAGCATACCTTAGACCCATGAGGGTGCCTCTCTTTTATAGCCAACACAAACCTAGTCCCAATAGAAGCCTAGTTTCAATTGACTTAGGATTACTGCTAATCTTAGACGCCCAGTAGGATTGGGATAAACTCTCTAAGAGTCTTATCTTTACCCAAACTGAAGTCCTCTCTCATTTTAAGACTCTTGTCCCTTATCCGCTTATTCTGAATTCCGGTATCTTCGCAGATAATCTCGGCCTAGCCGAGATCATCTCGGCATCATGACCAGGACATGTGGCACCTCGGCTGGCACTTCGGTGACAGCTCGGCTACGTGTTGTCATTCAAAAATTATGTCCCCACAACTGCTCCTAGGTTCTATTACCTCGGCATCCTAAAGTGATGGAACTTATATCATTCATTCCTTTAATCATGACCCCGGTTTAATTTCAGCTTGTAAATTTTTAAAATTTTAACAAGTGTTAAACACGACCTCGGTTTAACTTCAACTTGTAAATTTTTAAAATTTCAACAAGTGTTAAACACGTCCTCGGTTTAACTTCAACTTGTAAATTTTTAAAATTTCAACAAGTGTTAAACATGACATCGGTTTAACTTCAACTTGTAAATTTTTAAAATTTCAACAAATGTTAAACATGACATCGATTTAACTTCAACTTGTAAATTTTTCTTAAAATTTCAACAAGTGTCAAACATGACCTTGGCTTATAAATTCCAACTCCCAAGCATCATTCTTCAGCCCTCTTTGGTACATTACTTCTAGTGTCATTGTGAGTCCTTTTGGACCTCCCTTCATTGGTCGTGTCGAAACAGAGTTCCTTCCCCTGAATATCCCAATGTTCTTTGGTGTAGGTTTCTTTTGTTCGACGTGTCTTCTGGCATTTTTCATGCTCGGCCTCCCGCGAAGGCCGGTGAGAATGTCCCTTGATCTCGCCATGCTGAGGGACTGCAAGAACCGTTTTCTGCCCTCCTTTCTGGGCACATTTCTTCGTCGCTGGAATCGACGTATCTTGTAACGAGAACGATAGCTGCATGACGTTGTTCTGCATCATGAAATTGACGACCGTTTGCATGTTCGCCAATTTGTCTACAATTCCCTTCATCTCGTCGTCCCTCCGTAGGCATCTATCTTTCCATACTTGGAGGTCGTCTTCGTTATAATACCTGCTCCGGTCTGACTTTTTCGGTACGCTGCCCGCCTGGCCGACGTCCTTTCCTTCATGATTCTTATCACGAGTCTCTTCGTTACAGTTGTCTTCTTCGATGTCAAGGTCAATATGTTTCCCACTCTCAGTAGGGGTGTCGTTCCCAACCTTCTCTTTCTGTCCGTCGTTGGCCATCTATTTTCCTTTCTTTCCCATAGACAACGCCAAATTGTGTGTGTCAATTTCCGATTACACTGCAAATCAAGCACTCAGCTGGAAAATACTAGCAGAATAGATTAAGCCCGAACGACCTGTCACAAAAAAAAAAGAGATTCCGGCGGTGGTTCGTTCACCCGGGAGCACTCCGACGATCAAGTTAGTTATCTCTCAAAGATAGCAAAAGTGCTTAACTCACTATTCAGAGCATAAAAAGCATACCTTAAACCCATGAGGGTGCCTCTCTTTTATAGCCAACACAAACCTAGTCTCAATAGAAGCCTAGCTTCAATAGACTTAGGATTACTGCTAATCTTGGACTCCCAGTAGGATTGGGATAAACTCTCTAAGAGTCTTATTTTTACCCAAATTGAAGTCTTCTCTCATTCTAGGACTCTTATCCCTTATCCGCTTATTTCGAATTCCAGTATCGTCGCAGATAACCTCGGCCTAGCCGAGATCATCTCGGCATCATGACTAGGACACGTGGCACCTCAGCTGTTACTTCGGTGACACCTCGGCCACGTATTGTCATTCAAAAATTATGTCCCCACAATAACCTTTTTAATTGAAAAAAATATGAGGTGTGGAGAAGGTACCACATGAGAATTAAGACATTATTTGACATAAACTAAATAAATACACTTATTTAAGTCATATTATTTCTTTATTTTTTTTTTGTATATTTTTTCGTAAAAAGTCAAAAGTATATTTATTTATATCATTTCAAACAATTCCTAAGTATGTATTATGTTCTGCTCATTCAATTATAAATAATTGTTGGTAGTATTATTTTTTAAATGATAACGTAAATATAATAAATTTTAAGAAAAATTACAAGAAAAAAATAAAAAGAAGAAGAATTTGAGCTTTTTTATATAAATCTTGAGTTTTAAATTTTATCAATTTAAATGATAATATTTTGATTTGTTTTCAATTTAAACCATTTGACTATTTTTTTTAAAGTAAAACTGATGAAAATTTTGTATTTTAGTCATTAAAGTCACTGAAAAATAACATTCTAAACATTTTTCGAATACCTATAATGATTAAAATAAATATTTTTCTATCAATTTTACTTTTGATAAAAATAGATAAATAGTTTAAATTAAAAATAAATCAAAAGATTGAAATTTAAATTAATAAAATTACAAATTTAATATTTATTTTCTTATGAGGTTCAAATCCGTAATTTCTTCTAAATTTTATTTTGTAAACTTATCATGATGGAGAAAGACAGCACCTTTGATTAAGATCATCAATAATTGCCACTCAAGTTGGCTACCGATGACACTTTTGTTTGTATTTTGGATATTTCTTTGAGGTTTGGTTGTCGATTGATGATGATGTTTAATTTTATATGGATGTTGTGTATGATTGACTCTATTGTTTTCATTTTTATTTATTTTTTATTTTTTATGAAACTGACTCCTATTATTGGGAACAGCTTGATGTTTACAAATACAAATTCTCTACCTCTCTTTTTTTTTTTTTTTATAACTTAGGTGTCCGGGCCAGCTTGCACGCACCTCGACTAATCCCCCGACTAATCCCACCATCCACTAGCAGAGAGCCCATTTAAAGCTAGAACAAAACTCTGTATGGACTGGCCCAACACAAGAGTTGATAGCACTTAAGAAGTTTTAAACTTGAGACCTAGAGAGAAACAAACTCCTATGTCCCAAGCCTCCACCACTAGGCCAACCCGTAGGGGTTAATTCTCTACCTCTTCTCCTTTAGTTCCTATAAACCTTTGCACCTTGCATTAGATTTTTCATCCTTCAGAATTTTTTCTTCTTTGGTGTGTTTCATTTTCATTTTATTTTTCTTAGTTCTGAGTTTGACTAATTATGGTGTTTTGTCGGTCTTAAATTCTTGATTAATACAAGTGACTTACAGTATTTAAAATTTAATCTACAAGGGTTGATCTAAGGTGGCCCTACCTCCAGAAAATTCAACATAAAAATAAATAATAATAATGAAATATTATCAAGATCTATGCTATTGAGCAAATTTATATATGTATTTGAAAATAAAAAGATCATGGCATAAAATTCTGCATGAAACTTCTTAAGCAGATATTTCAATAGCATAGTTTTCAAATCATGCATGTTCTTAATGCATAATAACCATCAAAATGACTGCATTTCAGAATTAAATTCAATGAATTTAATTGAATTACAAAACTAGTTTGCACAGACAACATCAAAAGTCGCACATGCACATATTTTTCTTCTTTTTATGTGTTTAATTTCGCAAAACAAAAAACAAGATTGGTTTCTCTGACTACCAACAACAACAAGAAGGAGGAGGAAAATCTCGAAAAAAAAAAAAGAAGAAAAAAATTGAGAATATCATCTTAATGAAATCTGGATTTCTTCCAGAGTCCTTCCCTTTGTCTCAGGCACCCACAGATACACAAATACCACAGTGCACGCGGACATAACCATATATATAGTAAATGTTCCTGTCGCAATGGAGGAATACCAGTTAGAAATCAAGACTAGAAACCATAGTAAAAGACTTAAAGAGGGCTTATTTGGTTTAGTTGTCTTTTTGTTTTCTGTTTCTATTTTCAGTTTTTGGAAAAAACATAAAACTTGTTTGATGAACTATTTCTGAAAACTATTAATGAGAAAATTATATGAAAACAACTCTCATTATTAGGAAACACAGAAAAAGTTGTTTTTGAATTTCTAAAACTATTATTGCACAAAAATGAAAAGCAATACGAAAACTATGGGTGTTTTCAAACTTTTCATTGATTTTGTTTTCTGAAACATGAAAACCAAAAACACAACCAAACAGGCCAATATGTTGAACACTGTCAACTCTATTGCTTCCATATTATTTTTGCTTACATAATTACACTCTGTTTATATAAATTGTATATTAACCACCTTCTGTGAAAATGAGGGCAACACCCACAATACACGTCTGAGCATCTAAGAAGCACATATACCAATAAGAAGGTGTAGGTATCGAACACTAACACTCGTCTGAACATGTCTAATTATTTTTCTTAAATTTTTTCAAACTCGACATTCTTTGGACATGTGTCCATTGCTTAAACACATATGAAACTAATTATAAGTTTAAACAAAATAACTTCGAATACAATGGCAAAAGAGAGGGAAAAAAAAGTTATATATATATAGACTTATAGCAATTAGTATTATGTTGCATTATTTATTATGTTTAATATATACAATTACATATTTTGTGTGTGTCCCTCATGAGTCGTGTCTTGCATTTTCTTAAAATTGTGGCATCAGTGTGTCGTCATGTTGCACGTTCGTGCTTGTGCTTCTTAGGCATGCATGCACAAATGCTGACATGCATGATATATGATAATTAATGATAGATTGATAGAAAGCAAACCTCCGCTGCTCCAACTTAAAAGCAAGTTTGCAGTCATCGTAACCACCCAGGCAAAAAACCAGTTGGCCAATGTCGCTACACTTCCAGCAAGGCCCTTAATATTGATTGGAAGGATCTGCAATGGCATGATACAGAGGAGAACATAAGAATGAGCCACCGAATTGCAGTAAGCTATACAGGTCAAAGTTTTGTTGAAGTCTTTCACAGGTTAGCAAACTTCACTTTGTTATTGCTTGCTTCAGTAGTGCCAACCACTTAGTTTATGCTTATTATGTAACAGAGGATATTCAGAGGTGAAACTTTAAGCATTTGTAATGTCACCCCTTTTTATGCAGATACAGTCATGATAGGTATGAGACTTGAAACTTGTACATGGGATTTCGGGGACAATGAATATGACACAAGCCCAAAACCTTTGTTCGAAAGGTTTGTAAGGACCAAAAACTTTGCCTCTTCCTAAATACTTAGATTAAACTTTCGAAACAAAAAAAGATTGATAGAAGTGGCCAAGAAAGGAGTCAAATATACTTGAAGCTGAAGGGCCTGCTCTTTATAAACCATTCATTCCAGTACGTTTGAAAGAGCAAACATACTGGTTAGCAAAATGTAACATAACATGGGAAATTAAATATGGTACCTCTGACATTATCACCCACGGAATTGGCCCCATTCCAAGAGAAAATCCAACTATCATGCCCTGGGGAGAAAAAAAAGTCTGTCAGACAAACCAAGAAAACTTCAATAACAATTTGTTCAACCATTTATTATTTATGCTTGCGTAACTTTAAAAAAGACATACCACAACTCCAACTAGTGATAAGATTCCCAATATGCTATAAAGGGTAGAATCAGACGATATAGAATCCTGATATGAAAAATGGCAGCAAAAAATTAAAGATGTTACACAGATGAGAAGAAACAAAATCTTTGCCAACTGTGTTACTACCTTTATAAAGAATGAAATTGCAACAACTAGGAGGCTAACAGTCATTGTAGAGGATGAGACCTGCCACAAGGGATCAAACGTTTCCCATTTTATTTATGTTAATTGACATAATATAAATAACTTGTCTACAATAATAAATAAAAAGAAGATTATTTTGCCCAAACTCACAATGAGTAAAATTCTACGGCCTGTTTTGTCAACCAACCATGTAGCAATTCCAGTGGCAGCAACCTAAATAGTACATAAATTTTTGTTAATGATTTGAGGTGGGATCTTAAGCAATATCAGAATTTGAGTTGGACTAAAGCAAACCATTTGACACTTGATTTTCTTCAGACTATACCTGAATAGCACCAAGTCCAAATGTAGCAACGTTACTTGATGAAATCCCTGTTCAATTTTTAAGGCAACTATTAAAAGCGATGTAGCTTGAAATATGTAAATTTTTCGTCTTGTTAATGATCAGTATAAAGGAGATGGCAGATAATGAATACAGATCATCTGTCCACTTCAATGTACCATTCCTCTGTCTCCTTGAATCTTATTGGTTCATAAGATTACTTTTGCTGATATGAACAATCCTATGAACCAATAAGATGTAAGGAGACAGAGAAGGGGGAATAGAAGGGAGTAGATGATCTTCATTCGCAGATAATCAATTTATGCATAAAAGCAAAACAAATCGTAGCACTTATTACTAATTACTAATTTGACAGTTCTGAGTGGTGAAAAGAAAGCAAGAAAGCAAACAGTGACAAAGATACTTTGGTGACTCTGAAACACCACCTCAAGAAATATCAATGGGTGAGCTGACAAACCAGCTAATACTTACCAGCAGCTGAGAAAATGCTACTGGAATAGAAGAGAACACCATTAGTTCCAGTCAACTGTTGCAGGCAAAGCAATCCAATTCCGACCTGCAGGATATCAGGCAACAGAAAACAATTAGGTCTGATGATTTGTCACATTGAAGAGAAAAAGAAAAGAAAACTAAAACTTTAAGACAACGAGTACTACCATCAGGGGAAACCAATATCTTCTTTGTTTGAGGTCTGAGAAACGGATTGCAGTTCTTCTGCTGGTTGATGCTACAGATCTCTGCACAATGCAAATGCATTCAATGATAACAAGCACGATGCAAATGCAAAATATGAACATAATATTTGCAAAACAAAATAAAAAACAGCCCATCTTACGCTTTTGACCAGAAATTGTTGGTATTAGTTTTTTGAGTTGGTAATTTTGTATTTGATCAGAAAGATACAAACGGGGACTGAAAGTCAGCAGAAAAAGAATGCAATGATCTTTACCTTGATTTCATTTACTTCAATGGAGATGTCAGTGTCAAACCCTCGGAGCACTTGCAAAGAAGCTTCAAAATCTTCTGTCATTCCCATTTTTGCCTAGATTCAACAAAGAAGTTTTCTTCAGTGACTATAAGTCTATAACTAAATATTCAACTATGAACAAGAACACACAATACTTCATGAAGCTTACCAGCCACCTAGGGGATTCTGGAATGAAAAATAGGCCAGGTATCAATATTAGACACGGCAATATTCCTGAAAATAAAATATGGAAATATTGTTAATTTAGAGATATAAATGGTTAAAAATTTGACAGAATATCATTTCAACAGTTCTTTTCTTTTTCTTTTGGAAGATGGTTTAGAACACTGGCATCTAGATTATACTCAATTACATGAAACATTATTTATTTATTTACTTTGTGCTTCTGCAATTACATGAAAGTGAAAATGTGCCAAGGATGGCATACGGTGGTGAATGGTGCAGGTATTGAGATGGCCAGTTTAGTCATCCATCCAAATCTTTCGTTGTACTTTCTGTGGATGGGCACATCATTCAGTCTACTCTCCAGTTTCACTGATATGAGTGTCTGTAGCCCTCACTCTTGATGTCTCTATTCCTTTGCTGTTGTTTATTTTGCACTTATCATGTTTAGAGACAAAATGAAATGCATGCCAACACCAACTTGACCTTGCTGATTTACTAAGTTAGAGTCAATATCAAATATCACTTCTTAGGTATAGTATTTGAGTTTGAACAAGTTTCAGCGGCAACGATTGTTTCATACAAAATCAGGTTGGCAAATCTGTCTTCAATGACCACCACAGGTACCTTCAACTTTGCTCCTTCCAGGAAAACTAAATAATATATGATACTGAAAATCTGTAGACCTAGAAAGAGTTAGTTTTGCAATTCCAAACAACAAATCAACATCCTTCTAATTGGTTGTTATGCTCAAGTTGGACACCGATTTGGGAAAATCAATTTCTCATTTCTTATCAAGATATCAGTGAAGATTGTATTCATCATGAAATCAAAATGAAAGCAACAGAATTATATCAATAGTTGATGAAACACTTTGTAAGTGAGTTAGAGGATTACCCAGAACTGCAAGTATTCTCCAATTAACAAAAAGTCCCAGCAAATAAGCCAGCATTATTCCAATTGTGACAGACAGCTGAACACCCAAAAAAAATTATTAAAATTAATAGATTTGAAAGATTTGCTGAGTATGATGACAATAAATAACAGCTCAATATAAATATAAAAAAAAATATATTCATTTACAGAAGCCAACCTGGTTAACTGAACCTAATCCCCCTCTCAAGTTTTGAGGCGCTATCTCAGCTATATATACGGGAACCTAAGGTTAAGAAAAAGACAAATTAAATCTATATTAGGCTATTTTACCACACAATTGTGTCACAGAACAATGGCACGAAAGTTTAATACTTACTGTGTAAGAGATTATACCCACACCAAAGCCTTCCAACAACCTTCCCATATAGAGAAAAGAAGAATCCTAAGCAAAACAAGAAGCAAGACAATAACTTGAGATTCATAATGACATTTTATGCACAACTATGGAAGTTCCAATTACTAAATTATCCGGAGAAGAACTCACTTTAGCAAATGAAATGGCAAGCCAACCAAGGATATTTGGGATGGCTGCGATCATCAACGACTGCAATTTAACAGGATAGAGCAAGAATCACTTGCGCGAAACAAATCAAGACAATAACAATATGTAATTAATGAAATTCTAGCAAACCAATAGAACAATCATACCCCTTTTCGCCCCATATACTCAGCAATCTGACCGCTAGCTATTGCCCCAACCATTGCACCCACATTTGATAAAGAACCAAATAAAGAAAACTGAGCCAGAAACTAGGGTTAGCAACCATATTGAAATAAACCCATATCAAATCAAAGCAGTAAACATTTATTCATTGATTCAAACCTCTGATACTGTAAGTCCAAGCTCGTCAGTGATGGCAGTTTGTGTTGGTGAAGAATAACCAGCCTGAAAGTAGATCAAAATCACTCAGAAGATGCAATAATATCGAACTCACTCTGTTTTGATTGCCAAGAAAACTGAGGAAAACAGAGAAAATTTGAAATTGTGTTTAATTTTTGTTTTTGGGTTCTAAAGGGGGGACAAATTATGAAGTCTCAAATCTTGGAGTTACTCTTTTGCTTTGATGGGTTTCAAGATTTCAATCATTGCTTCCGATTTCTTGGCAACCAAACAAGAATCAAAGAAGAAAGAGAAAGATTAAACAGTTGGGTCTTACAGTGAAACCGAACTGGATAGGACCCAAAGCAACGATGAGAACACAGGCGAGAACAGAGATAGACCTGTCACGAATCGCCTGAGACGAACTCATCATACTCGACTGTCTCGAACCCATTCTGTACCAACTACCCGTATGAAGAAATGGCTTCTTCAGATCTCTCCCATCGTCACTCTCTTCTCTGAAACTCATATTGTCTTGTCTCTTCTCCGATCCCTCTCTCTGTCTCTCTCTCTCTGTTTCTTGAATTGCACAAGTCAAAGATCAAACAGAAGTGAGAGTCAATAAAGTTCAATGTTAACTCAAACCATACCCAGTTTGTGGTATCGATCAGTGTCGAATTGCCAATGAGGGATAGCAAGAAAGAATCTGTGACAGAGAGATAGAGAGACAAGTGGAGAGGATGATGATGGATATATCTGGAGATGAACGAGAACTGTGACCAAGCTACAGGTAGCCACTGACTGGTAGAGCCATAAAATTGATAAATTATTGCTAAAAATTTTGTAGTATATCCGTATAATTTATAAAGTTATGTCAAATTTTAGCACTATAAAATATTTGGTCATTGATTTTTTTAAAAAAATTACTATTATTTTGTTCAAATAAAAAAATCATATAATGAGTTTTTATTTATAACTTAATATAAAAATAAAAATAAAATTTAAAGTTATTTATTATCATATTAAAATAATTTTAATTCAAAACACTATTTAAATGCATACCATCAAAAAATACTACCTTTCAAATTTGATTTAATTTTAATGCAAGTTTGAATTAAGCTAATGAATTAAGGCTTGTTTTGAAAAGTAAGAAAAAGTTAACTTATTATTTTTTTAATTTTTTTTTAAAAAATATGTAAAAAAATAAAAAAAGTGATGTGATCCAAATAAATTAATGAGTCAATAAACTTATTTTTTTTCTATATTCCCAAAAAACGCCTAAAGTTTTTGAAAATATTAATTATTGGATTATAAAATTTTTATTTGAAGATATTAAGAATAACACGATTGCATCATATGATTAAAAATTGAATCATGCTAAAAAAAAATAATATATATATATTTGTTTGAGCGAGTCTCTTAATATAATATTTTGACACAATAGCATGTTAAAATATGTTACCAACTCAATCAATGAGATGATCGTATTAAATGTTCTGAAATAATAATTATCAGTTTAAATAATAGAATTTATTATTTTTGGGTCAATATTTTAAGACACTCGTGATGGGTAAAAACGTGATACTCTCTTGTTTTTTTTTTTTTTTGGGAAGTTAGTTTGTGGGTGTTTTTTTTATTTTTTTTTCACTAAAAGACAAATTAGTTACAAAATTAAAAAAAATTAATTCAAATAAAATATCACATCAAATCTCATAATTATTTTACTTTTTCTTTCACAAACATCACATCCAACCACAAAAAAATCCAACTATCTTTCCAAACATAATAAAAAATTTCTCTAATAATATCCTACAACTAAAAAACCTATAAAAAAAATCCACTTCCCAAACACCCATATTATTTTATATTTAAATTTTTGAATAATTTAATAATTCAATAAAATTGATTAATAATTTTTTAACGATTTGACTGCAGAAAAAAATTATTGCAATAATCATGTGATAATTATGGAGTGACAAAGGACATAATTGGAAAAATATGAAAGTGACAATATTCACACCAATTCCTGTAAGTTTTAAATAATAGAATTGATAATATAAAAATATTAATCAATTATTTAGGCTTGATTTGGGATGTTAGAAAAAATCTAAAAAGTCAAAAAGTTACACAAAAAAAATAAAATAAAAAAGTCATCACTATTTACAAATTAAAAATATTAAAAAATTAATATACATAATATTTTAATACAAACCAACTTTACACTGTGAAAGGTATTGAATTAATGGGAAAGCATGGTGAAATGAACAAAAAAAAATTACATATATATATTCACCAATGGCAATGTTGGGCCCATGTGGCCCCATCACGGGTTCCGTTTTGATAATCTGAACCGTTCAATGTGTAGAACTCGTCTAGTACTATATGTCTGTAAAAAAATACGTTGATCGGATATCGCTAACTATATGATCAAATCAGTTTTGTATAAAAAATGGATGGGTCATGGTTAACGGTTGACAAAAAAAATTAATCCGATTAGATAGTTATAGATATCCGATCAACATGATTTTTTGCAAACATATAATATTCGACGAATTATATACATTCAACGGTTCCGATTAGCAAAACGAGACCTATGGTGAGCCCCCACTGGCCAAAGAGCACCGTCCAAATGATTGCTCGAAAAGGAGGCAACCATTTCCTATTACACCACTCTACAAACCTTACTGCCACCGTACAACCTACACTGTCAAAACTTTTCCAACACACTAATTTATATAATTTTTTAATACATATTTTTTTCGTAAAAAGTCTAAAAGTTAACCCAAACATCCATATTTTTTTCCTTAACTTTTTAGTCTAAAAAGACAAAAAGTAGACTTATTTAGGATATCCCAAACAACCCCTTAAAATAGGAAATTGTTTTTTATAGAATGCCATGGTTGTTTACGCGGTGTTTTGGGAAGATGGGTCCTTTTGACAAGTTAGTTAAAAGTTAGCTTTTAATTTTTAACATATTTTGAATCACATCATCTCTCATATTTTTTACCTACAAAAAGATAAAAAAATAAAATAAAATAAAAAATCAGCTTTTAATCGACTTCTCAAATCACCCACATGGTTAAAAGCTGGCTTTTAGCTTTTAACAAAATTTTTTGACTTTTTTAGAAAGTGATTTGAGAAGTTAGTAAAAAGATACTTTTATTTTTTCAGTTAATATTTATTTATGATGTTGCATCATAATCAAATGACCAAAATACCCCATCCAATTTAGTAAATTTATATTTTCACTCATGTATAATCCTAAACAACATAAAGAGTATACTTGTAATTTCACATGTAACTTTTTTGGGCCTTTCCAAATGACTTCGGGTTGTTTTGAGAAATTGGTTAAAAATCAATTTTTGACATTTTTTTGATTATTTTATCTTTTTATAAATAAAAATAAATAAGAAATAATGTGACTCAAAATAAATTAAAATTTAACTTTTAACTAAATTGTCAAAACAACCCTTCAGGCTAAAAAAGCCCATCTAACTTCTTACCCCAAGCTGCAAAACGCTGCTTTTTAAACTTGCTTCCCAAATGGACACTGCGTTGACTGATGGTTAATGTGTTTGTGGGTCGGCGCTTATTTGTTTTAGGCTGGTACATATATGATCCAAGTTGTCCATGATTTTATTTTGGTGATTCAAAGGCCTCATTTCATGCCAAATTAATGAATTTCTTTTTTTATTTTTTAATAATATTATATGCATCAATTAGGATATTAATTAATATATCAATTAATACTGTGGCATAATTCTTAAAAAATTAATATTTATAATTGAGTAATGTTAGGGATACTAAATTTTATACCAAACAAATGATCAAATGTCTCACATAGGTGTAGGGTCCGCAAATTCGTGGACCCCACAGCTATATAAGACATTTGATCATTTATTTAGTAGAAAATTTGAGGCCTATAGCATTTTCCTTTATAATTTGTATAATGAGTAGGGTCAATAATAATGTTATAACTAGTTTTGATACACTTAATTAGTACACTAATTAGTTCATGTAGCACCATTTTTTTTTTTTTTTGACTAATGCTATAGACCCCAAAAATTATACTAAAATTCCTACTAAATGTCTTATATGGATGTAGGACTCACACAATATGAGTCACATGTAGATCCCACATCCATATGATACATTTGATAAAATTTTTGATAAAATTTTTAGAATCTCTAATATTTTAGATTCATTTGAAAAGTGGGTTGATTTTTTAATTTTTTGATTATTTTAGTCTGTGGCTAAAAAGTCTCATTTATAATGGATTTTTTGACTTTTTTGATTTTTGTAAGAGAAATAATATAATGATTATGAATTAACTGTGATATTTTATCTTATTAAACTACAAAATTTATTTATTTTTTTATAATTATTTTAGCCAAAAAAACCCCAAACTTTACTTCCGAAACGAGCTCTTGATTGTCATTTTAAACGTGTGATCAATTTTTTTAAATCTCCAATTCTTAGGTTGTCTTTATTACTAATTAGTGTGGTACTTACATCATTTGTTAATTATGGCAACACAGTTAGGCCAAAAGAGACTCGGTGCTGCCAAGAGTGTTGTTATTTTCATCAGTTACGTCAAAACTTTTGTATTTTTTAAGCAAAATTGTTTTGTGGCACTAAAAAGATGGGCACTAATGCCCCTAATTTCTAATCTGGGTAACTGTTTTTTTTATTTTTATTTTTTTGCTATATAAGGAAATTCGGGGCATTAGTGCCCCCAATTTCGGGGCACTAATCACAGTTGTTTTTTTAAGAGTGTTGTTGTTAGCACTTTATCAATTATTTTGAAACTTTTATTTTTAAATTTTTTTTAATTACAATAATAATTTAAAATGAAATTATTAAAAATAACATTAATAATTTTGAAACACCTCATCTTACAATTAAGCTACACACTCACTACATCATGAGTTAGGGTTTATGAGAGTACACACCTCAATCACCACTCATCCATCTCCTCCAAATCTCATATTCAAAACCTACCTACTCTCAAAACCTTGAAAACCCTTTGACGGCAATATTTCGGTGGCAACGATGACAATTTTTTGATTATATAAACTTCTCCAGCAATGACAATGAATTAAAAAAAATTTCGGCAAACATAACTCCATGAGACAAAAAAAGTAAAAGCTTAGAAGAGGTTCATAGCTTTGATTAGGGGTGCTCGATGATCGATTTTTAACGGTTCAGTTTGCAGCTTAGACCCACCCGCATGTTTGTGGTTTTGGAAAATTTGAACCCACAATTGTCTGCAGTGCTGTTTGCGCTTTGTGCGAATAAGGTTCGCAGATGTGCGGTCGGTTGCGGGCAATTTGCAGATTAAGTTTTTGCTTTAAATATTTATTTTTAGACTTTGTTTTCTCTCATTTTTTAAATATTCTTAATTGCGGGAGATTCAACACTATCCTTTGTTAAAACTGGATTACAACAAATTAAAATAAAAACTAACATATAAAAAAAAATCACATAAATAGATTTGCAAGAAATTAAAGAAATTCCAATTGAAGAATAAATATGGGCAAATTACAAACACCCCCCTCGAGATTTGGTGAAAATACAGATTCTCCCCTGAGGTTTGAGAAATTGCATCCTGCCCCCTGAGGTTTTTATTTTCATACAAATTCCCCCATAATTCCTCTAATTTGTTATGAAAATTTGACCCTCATGGGGCAATTTGTAATTTCTCAAACCTCATAGGAGAATTTGTATTTTAACCAAACCTCGAGGGGGTGTTTGTAATTTGCCCAATAAATATTTTAAATAAGACAGTATGTGATATTATTATAATATTATAATGTTATTATAATGACATGAAAAAAGGTGGTTCGTTATTGGTAAAGAGTATTATAAAACCTATATAAAAATCTGACAATGCAAATTTAAAAAAAAAAAAAATGTATACAGATGTAGGTAGGTTAGTGTAGGTGCAGGTAAAACATGTGACCCATCCGCAACTCGCAAAATAAAAAAAATCTTAACCCACATCCAACCCTAATGATTCTGTGAAACTGCCCAAATATATACGGGGCGGTTCAGATTATGCAATTTTCGCAGGTCGAATAATCATATGCCCAGCCCTAACTTCAATAGTATTTTTAACTCAAAAGAGATTGGTCTTATAAGGATAAGTTTCTTGAGAGGAAAAAAATGACAAAAATAATAAAAACTGTTTGTTATTTTTTTGAAACTGAACTTCTGAATATATGATCGAAATTCGGGAACACAAGCTCAAACATTATTTATTTGTTCAGAAACAGATAACCAAGCATTTCTTATTTATTAGGAAACAAATAACCGAAGCAGCAACAAAACACAAGCAAATAAAGGAGATTGGACCACCCTTAGGTAATCGACCAACTGGTGGACCGGTGGATAAAATTCTGTCTAGTTTTGCTGATACAGATAGCATACAAGTACAGTGAGGTCATGGATGAATGACAGAAAATCAATTAGAAAAGCATGAAAGTAGATTGTGTTGTGTGTGTGAAAAGAGATAATAGAAAAAAAAAAAAAATCAAACAGATTGAGACACCTCATAATGAAGTAGAGAAAAAACTTCTTAATCATCACAAATTTTTTTTACTAGCTTTAAGAGGTTTCACTATAGTGGGTTTTGTTGGGGTTTTGAGAGAGAGACTTTTTAGAGTGTGGGGCGTGTACAATTAAATGATTGAAATATTTTTATAAGGATAATTTTAGTATTATTTAAGGGAATAAAAGAAATTTTAAGAGTTTTACAATTTATAAGAGAGAATCCAAAAAAATAAAAGGTTTAAAATAATTGATAGGATACTCATAACAGCTTTCATTCTTTAATTATTTTATTGTTTCTTATATATATTGATATATATCTAAATTAATAAACACTTAACACATAAAATTAGATCTTATTTTTATCACTTTTTATCCATTTTAGTAGACCCTAACATAAGAGAAATGATTGTGGCATGTGGTTAGTATTGCAGCCATTAATATAATGATTTATTTATTTATTTAATCTAAAAAAAAATATTTTGAAATCAGCGAAGACTAATTCTTTTATGGGTTTTGATTTGTGGCACTAAATTGGGGGCACTAATGTCCCTAATTTCCATATAAGGCAAAAAAAAAAAAAACAAAAACAAAACAGTTATCCAAAATAAAAATTAGGGGTATTAATACCCCCAATTTAGTGCCACAAAACATTTTCCTTCTTTTATTTATTTTGTTCTGGTGAATGAAGTGTGAATTCAAGATCTGAGAGGAGAGTAGAGAGAGAGAGAGAGAGAGAGAGAGAGAGAGAGAGAGAGAGAGAGAGAGAGAGAGAGAGACGCCACTCCATGCTGGCAGTGCCAGTGGTGCTTAACTTGTTTTTTTCTTCCATTCTATTTCTATCTCTTTCTTTCTTTATTATTATTATGTTACTTGTGGATGTGATCCGTGTATAGATAGCCACGTTTTCTCACTGTTATGGCCTATTTTGAGAAGATAGTGAGTGATTTTTTTACTTTTAATTAAGTTTTTGATTTTTTTTAAATAAATAATTTAGAAAGTTAATAAAAAGTTGCTTTTGATTTTTTTGATTAATATTTATTTATGATGTCAAATTACAATAAAATGATCAAATTACCCCATTTAATTTAAAATATTTACAATTTCACCCATATAGTATATTTTGATCTATAAGGGATAGAATTGCAATTTTACCATTGGCTAAAATCCAACTTTCCAAATGAAAAAAAAGACCAAAAAAGCCAAATTTTGACTTTTGCTACAAATCAAAAAAGTGGCTAAAAACTTATATGTTTCCAAAAGAGACCTATATATGTCTGCATGATATATGTGTAATTTAAAATATATATATATATATATATAAATAATAAAAATAAAAAATGAATACGTACATGTGTTGCTTACGTAATAAGTGCCTTCAAATAGTAAGTGCCTTCTTAATCAAACTCATAATTTTGGTTGAAGTGATATAATTTTTACATAAACAACATTATACTATAGGGGTATTTTAAGTCCCAAAATATAATATAAATAGATTTTTTTTAATAATGTTATATTTATCAAATTTTTATATTTTATTGTACTTATCATTTTAGGTCAACATGATATTACTATAATAGGGCTTATTACTAATATATTTTAAATGAAGTAACAAAAATATATGATTATTATACAATTATTATTATTAGTTTTTGAAAAGCCAAATATACATCCCTGTACAAATTTTTTTCCCTTTTTGGGTAAATTACTTAGGCTGTATTTAGATTTCACTTTTGTTAAGCGTGTAATATTGTTGTACTTAAAAAGAACTATTTTACTATACTTTAAAATAACTATTTTACTTAATTTTATGATGTTGTTTTTTGTGATTTTCTATACTCAATAGATTTTTAATTATTAAGGTGTCATTGTATTTTTTTTTTTCCCCTTTTGCCTCGTAAGAGTATTTTCTAATTAATTTTTGAGTACATATAATTCTTCAGTTACACATCTATACTAGTAATTATCAAATTCAAAAACAGACAAATAAGGCAATATTCCTACAAAAATTTTGAAATCTGAGTTTGTCACTAATCCAGTGTAAGTTTTAAAGTGTTTTTGTAAAAGAGTGAGAATAAACTTTTAACTATTGATTTACTCTTTAAAATTTGAATCCATGTCTTAGATATTGGCTAAGGGAAATGCGGGAGAACCCAGCTCCAAGGCACCCCCAGCACCCCCCCCCCCCCCCCCCCCACGTGGTTGAAAATCAAATTAAAAAAAAAATAATAATTTTTTGGGCCAATCAGAAGGGACCCAGTACTCCCACTGGGGGTCTCATGCATTTTCCATTGGCTAATTAGAACAATTTAATTAGATTAAAATTTTATGTCTCATTATACTACTCTCTCTCTCACAGGCATAGACATGATATAAAGAAAACCCAAATTGCTCACACCTCTCATATTTGAAATTATTAGTATTGATAGGATAGGACACTGCCTCATGTGATATTTTACATTAATATCAAATTTTATTTTTTAAATTATTAAATAAATATTAACATAAATATAATGAATTTCACTTTGTAAATTAATCACATTTCAAATAAGATGCCACAAAATACTTAAAAAAGTATACGACCTCAAATTCAAATATATATATATATATATATATATTTTTGAGAACTACACGCAAGTGGAGAAAGGAAAAAGAAATATCAATATATGAGTGATATAAATATGTCTGTGATAAAATACAAATAAAAAACTATAAAAATGAAAATGTCACTTTCACCCTTCATATAATTCTTTCAAAACTAAGCCTCTGTCTGGCAAGTTGGTTTCCAGGCTTTTTTGGTTATTTTAGCTACAAAAAATAAAATAGGTTATTTTAGCTATAACAAATAAAACATCACATTCAATCCATAATCATTACACTTTTCTCTCACAAAAAAAGTTTAAAAAGTCAAAAAGTCAAAAAATCCTTTCCAAACCAAATTTTTTAATCCAAACTAAAATAATTAAAATAACTAAAAAGGCAAAAAGCCATCCACATTCCTAAACGAAGCCTGGCTGCACCAAACATCTCCAACTCATCATTTCGCAGTTAAAAAAAACTAATCATTTCGTTCTAAAGCCACAAAGTCCCTGCAGAAAAATAAAAATCATTAGCTGTCACTGGGGACCAAGATTTGGGAATGGTGCCCTAGTTTTCGCTTCACAAATTAATAGAAATTTCATTTTTTTTAGGTAATAAAATAAATAAAAAATAAATAAATAGATATGCAGATAGGCTACTCATATATATCCACCAGAAAATATTGCCCCTTGGCACCTGGCCCCCGCGCGTTCCAAGCTTATGTTTAACCCCAATAAGGGGTTATGGAGACTCGAACTCAAGCCTTAAGCGAGGGATTCGAAGGTCTTATCTATTGAACCAACCCCCTGTTTCATTTTGGGGCTATAGAAATTTCATTTTGGGCCAAGTCCTGGTCATCTGTATGACTTATTTTGATTAATTTATTGAACTTATTCATTATTATTTTTTTATTTTAGAAATTTGTAATTTGTACCAAAATCTTTGATAAAATTTTTGCTTACAGATAATAGTACTTTAATGGACCAAAAAGCCAATTAATGAGAAAATGGGATACAAATGCTTTTAATTTTTCTTATTTACAAAATGTCACACCAATTACGGTATTAATTTCCAACTGTTGTCCAAATCTTTGCTCATTTGCATAACCAATCACACTTTGTCTTTGATTATTACACGTGTAGTATTTCTTTATTTCTCCTTTATTATGAGTTATATGTAATTAGGTTTTTTATTTTTATTTTTTTGGGTAGTACTTGTTGGATTTTGTGATGGTTGCTTTCTAGTAATTATTCTGTTTGATATAATATTTTTTTTTATATTTATAATAAATCTCTTACTTATTGATAAAACAAAATTTTAAAAAAAAATCATGTATATCCACCTTGTCATTTGAACCAAACATATAGGGGGTGTTTGGGAAAGGTTTTTTTTAACTTTTTGGTCTAAAATCTACAAAATGACAAACAACTATGCTGCAGACCCCCAGTGGGGGTCGCACCCTTAGTGAGGTGGCGAGGCCCCACTGGCTGAAACTCAAAAAAAAAAAAATAATAAAATAAAACAGTTTTTTTTTTGCCCAATCACGGCGCACCACCTCACTGGGGGTCGACCCGCAGTGGGGGTCCGAAGCATTAGGTTAAAATAATCAATAAGATAAAATGTCACATCAAACTAATAATCATTTCACTTTTTCTCTCACAAACATTACATCCAATTACAAAAAAATCTAACTATTTTTCCAAATATAAAAATTTTAGTCTACTAAAATAACTAAAAACTAAAATAACCTACTAAAATAGTAATTTTCCAAACAGGCACAGGTCAGCAGCTTATATAGGGGGTGTTTGGTAGGGCTTATTTGAGCCAGCTTATGGCTTCTGGCTTTTAAAAAGTTATTTTGGACTGTTTGGTTAAACTTATTTCAAACAGCTTCTGATTCTAACAGCTTATTTTAAGTCAAAAAAGCTGATTCTGAGAAGCTGCTCACCCCTTGCTTCTGATTATCAGCTTCTGCTGTGGACATATTAATTCACGGTTATACTCTTAGATTTTTTTATTTTTTATTTTTTTAAAAATAGAAAAAGTCCCAAATGGACTATAAAATATTATTATTATTTTTTATGAAAAATGTAGATAAATAGTGAATAATAAAAAATAAAAATTAATTGAAAAAGCTACTTCACAGCTTATTTAACAAACACTACTCAGCAACTTAAATCTATAATCCAACAGTTATACCAAACAGGTTAACAGCTTCTGATTAAAGTCATAATCTATAATCTGTTAAGCTATAAGCTATAATCTGTTTTAACAGCTACACCAAACAGCACCATATACGAGTCACATATCATGAAAGTGTTGCACACCTCCTAACCCAAGGACCCAATGGACATTCCACACCTCTTCAAAATTGTTGCACACCTCCCTCATCATCCTCTTTCAGAAGGGCACAAAAGGAAGTGGAGATTGAACTGATTCTGCAATGCCAATCAGCCAAATCCAAGATGGCCCATGCGTAAACTTACCATATAATGTTTTGTTTGGTTGGGAGATTTGTAAAGGGATTTGAAAAGAAAAAAAGAAAATATGTGAAATTACGTGAAATGTAGGTATATTTTGTTCATATTTCATCTATATTTTTCCTTTCTCTTTTTAAATTACTTTTCAAATCTCTCAACCAAATACAACGCAAAGCCCTCGTAGAAGATGCCAAATTCCTACTGAAAAGGAGCAACTGTTCTTTGCAACACATACCGAGAGAGGGCAACAAATGTGCAAACAAACTTGCTAACTTAGGAGTCGCACAAGATAAGCATGTTGTGCTGCTTGAAGACCGACCTGAAGAACTCAAAGACTTGGTCATTGATGACTTAACTGGAGCTAGCGAGATGAACTAGCCCTCTTGTTTATGTGTTGTATTTGACTTATTCTCAAACTTCTGTTTCTCTGAATTTTCATTGAATAAAAAAAAAAAAAAAAGTTCTTAATTTTCATAATTTTAAGTTGTAAATAAAATTAAACTGATTCATAAAATATGAAAAAATAACATAAAAGTAATAACCAAAGTCATTTCATTTCAATCAATTACCACCACAAGTTTACAAAATTACAGAAAACACACAAATTATAAACACCACATAAGATCACAATTAAAATCACTTCAGTTTCTAACAAATCATCACAAATTTGATCACCAAAATCCCTTAACTAAAACCACAAGATTTTATAACGGCATGCTTGGAATAATTCATTGTAAACGAAATTAAAGTTGATAAAAGAAAATCAGAAGGCAAAAGCATTCTCTCTTACTTATAAATAATTAATTCTTTTAATTTATTTAATGGTAAATAGAAGTTAAACCAAATCATTTAGCATAAACTCTCAAAATAAATTATAAATAATTCAAATAAGTTATACCAAACAGCTCAAGACTAAATTATTTTTAAAAGGGTGTATATCCCATAATATTTAGAGAACACATGGGCAGAGGCACGGGAGGGGTTGTCAGGAGGGAGAAGTTATTGATTGGTCTAGGGGTACCAGTACGTGGTGTTTCAACAGTGTTGTGATAGGTGGAAGGAATGAGACTCATGAATTTGTATTAAGTGGTAGGTAAACATAAAAAAAATGACGAATTATGATTAGTGACGGATATGATCACGTGACACCTTGGATCAACTAATAATTTTTTGTTAGGAGGGTGGTGCTAGCCCTTCCAACTTTCTAAAAAATTCCCATTTTATATGTATGTTTTTACAATTTTTTTTTTACATATTACATAATGGCCTCCCAACTTTAATCTAACACTCAGAGAAAAAATTGTAAAGTCCACAATGTAGTAGAGTTGCCTTTTAAAGAAATATTTACAACAATGTTATGCTGATATCTTCTTATTATGTATTATTTATCCTCTCCTGTGTCAATACTATATTAGTATCAAATGTGAGTGGTTAAGGTTATAAACAAATTGTGATAAAAAAGATGATCATTCTAACATTATTGAAAATTTTTAATCCAATCCATGTTAAAAAGAATATAGTTTACTTGTGAGTTTTTATAATTTATTTAATAGAATCATTTGTAAAACTTTATGTACCTAACGCTATTATAATAGATTAATTATATTAAGTTTTTTTTTAACTATTAACAAATATTACCTTACCGTTTATCTGTAAATTCTTACATTTTGACCTTATTAACCATAAAATTCATACAAATAATATTTAATTAAGACTAATTTCTTATAATTTTATTGGTCAAATTGGTTTCTATTAAGTAATATTTAATAATAATTTAATCAAATAAAACTCCAACAGATCTATTGGCGATCTAACCCTCTCCACCGGAGGAATCCTGACTCCGCCCTTGCTCATGGAATCATCGAGCAAACTCAGCAGAGAAAAAGATAAGAAGAGAGACATGGTGCCTACTTTCATTATGCAAACATCCATTGTACAAGGATGTACATGTAGGTAGGGCAAGTTGAAAACCATACCTAAAAGTCTTATCTTCAAAATGAAAGCTCGTGTTTCCCCACGTTTCCTATTCCTTATTCAGCTATTTTTCATGTCTTTCATGTTTTGAAGCTAAAGATAACAAGAGAATAGTACTAGAGAGACCTTGAGGTTGAGCTTTCTAGTTTCTTATTGAGCTGCCCTTAAATATTTAGGTTGTTTGAATTTATGCATGTGTTAGCACGCGGCCACACCACCAAACACTACTTGCTGGTTGCTACTACTAACCAGTCAGTTTGGTTTATAAAGTTTATTATTAATTATTAATAAATATCATCCTTTTGATACTTATACAAATTCATCACTTTTAATCTTTCGAAAAGACAGTTATTATCTTTTTTCTTTTTATTTTTTTTTGTAACTAAAAGAGTTAAAATATATAAGTTCATAAATAAAGTGGGTAAAATGATAATCATCTTGATGGCACTACGCCAAAAATGAGCATTAACGGCGGTTTTTTTAACGGCGGTAACGAAAACCGCCGTTAAAAGTACTATTAACGGCGGTTTTCGTTACCGCCGTTAATAGTACTTTTACCGGCGGTTTCGTTACCGCCGTTAAAAAAACCGTCGCTAAAAGTGTCTTTAACGACGGTAATTAAATTCACTTTTAACGGCGGTAACGAACAGCCGTTAATGCCCACTTTTAACGGCGGTAATAAAACCGCCGCTAATGCTCAACCATTACCGCCGTTAATGCCGGCGGTCTTTGCCGGCGAAGCTCCGGCGACACTCCGGCGACACTCCGGCGAAACCATCTACAAAGTAAAAGTAATGTTTAAATATTTATTTGGGTAATATATTTCATGAAAAGTGGCTGTGGCAAAGTGGTTGGTGGTGTGGGTGGATGAGAGGTCATGGGTTCAAAACTTGGGGAGTGCAAGAAAAAAGAATTATTTTTTGAAAAATTCTAACCTATTTACGGCGGTAAAAAACCGCCGTTTTTTGCCCTACGAAACCGCCGTTTTTGGTCGATTTTTAACGACGGTATTTTGCCTTTTTACGACGGTTTTACTTTTTCCGACACGTGCATAAACGGCGGTAACGAAACCGCCGTTAAAACCGCCGTTAAAGGCTTTAACGGCGGTTTTACATCCTTTAACGGCGGTAAAAAACCGCCGTTAATGCTCATTTTTGGCGTAGTGTGGATTTAACTCTTTGGTTTATTTGACACCTAAAAGTAAAAATAAAAATTGAAAAGTAATCATAAGATGAAATATATGACATAAATTTAAATCCAACATGCTATGAGTTACACTGAAAATAAATCTAGTTCTTTTTTTATTTTTAGAAAAATAATATTATATATATCCTATTTCTTAACTACATTTCTCACATGCTAAACACAATACATAATTTTTTATTTTTTCAAAACTGATACCTAACAAGTTAGCTAGTTGGACTTTGAAAATAGTTTGTTAAATTGGGCAGTATTAAGATAGGGAGGTGAGTTGGTGACTCTATAAAATTTTATGGCTTATTTTAAGATACTAGTTGGACACCTATGCGCTTTGCGCGTGGGGGTCGCACCATTATTGGCTAGGAATAAAGCTATGGTGATTGTGATATCGTTTGCTAGGAATAATAGAGCGAGACAAAGACACGACACATTGTCATTAAATTCTATAAACTTTATTTTATGAATTGAAATGGCAAGCGAAATTGTCAAATATTGAACCAGAGAACATGATTTAAGAATTGTGGATCATTCATAGGCAAAAATAAAGCGAATACATTGGCCATCTTAATTATATATACTAATATGCTAGTTATCTGCACTGAAATTAGATTTTTGAGCATTTGAACTCCATTATAGTGGAAATTGTTTCTCAATGTTCTAAATTTTAATGTACATTATTTGTCCCTAATTGAGGGCACAAAGTGATAGTTTTTCTCCATGTAAATAACCCATCATCAAATTAGTATATCCTACACCTTTACAGATATATAAAATGGTACACAAAACAGAGACATCATAGGTTATTGTTAAGTCAAAAATAGAGCTACAATTATCAAATCATAGAACTCACCATCTTAGTCTCACTCGGTTTAGTATAAAGCTACTGGGGAGAAAAAGGAATACTACTTTCTGATGCTGCTTGATTTGAACCAACTGCCAGTGAACATGCACAATTTCATGAGCACGGAAATGCAAGACAAAACGGAAGCAGTGAAACAAATAAGACCAAACACTCTTGTTAATTAAAAAAAAAATCCAAATTAGCCATCCTAAGAGGCAAAAGGGTCTCCGACTGTTCAAAAGTGTACGACAATTGATTTAATTATGTGTAAAATATCGAGACATTCAAAGCACTAATTGACAACAAATTTTAACAGTATATGATAAGTAACAAAGGCAGAAAAAAATTAGACATGTTGTGGAAGGTTTAACTCTTTAAATAGGACTTTGAAGAGAAAACCATGACAACTTTATGAAATCTAGCTTACCTTACCTAGTTCCTTCTTTTTTTTCTTTATTATTCATAGACCCTGCATGAAATTTGCAAGAACTATAGAGTTAGCATGATTTTCATAGGCAAAGAATTAAAGCAAAGTTGTCTCAGGCCAAATATCATACACGTCAAAGGCATGGCCAATTGTGCTACATACTCAAGAAAAACTACTCAAAATTATACCCAAAATTTAAACATGTGGACAAGCACCCAACAAAGATTATACCTCACTTCAAGTTTTGAAACACCTTACTACAACAAAAATTTAAACCTGTACATGGTATACTTATTTAAATTAGAGATGAACTTTGTCTCTTCTCTTACAATCACATGGAATAAAGTAAAAACAGAGGACTTGACTTTGTTTTATTAATCACCTTAACATGGTTGTAATATCCTTTAACAATAGGTGTTAAGTATTGCCCTTTGTTTCTAGTTCACTTCACATACTGTTTCCATGCTCCAAAGCTGTCATAGTTACTCACTAAACTCAACACAAGGTTTGATTCCATACCTTTTGGCCTCAGCTACAACAAAATCCAACCAACCTGTTTAAACCGACAAAAGGAATAACAAGTCAGGAAGAGAAAGATAAAAACACGCTACCACTTAAAACATAATAAGTTTTCTTATGGGCATATCATCAAACACATAGAGCATGTTTGTTTTGAGGGATAAAGGGGTGGGATTGGACTATTAGTCCCACCGGACTAATAGTCCATTGTTTGTTTGAAAAATTTTGCTCCGGACTAATAGTCCCCCCGGACTATTAGTCCCACAAATGTGGGACTATCCTATCCCATGGGGGGTGTGGGATAGAAACCATGGGATTAGTATTCCATGGGATTATTTTATGAAATGTCTATTTTACCCTCCATGCTATTACTTAGTAAACAATTAGAAAAGGGTAAAATAGTCTTTTGAACATTTATAAATTATTTTTTTAGTGTTGTTAATTTAAAACTATGTATTAAATAAAAAATTTAAATTATAAATTATAAATTAAATTTTTTTAGTGTTGTTAAAAAATTAAATTTACATATTAAATAATTTTTTTTTTTAGTATTGTTAATGTAAAATTATATATTAAATAAAAAATATAAATTATAAATTAAATTTATTTAAAAATAATAAATTATAAATTATGGTCTTATAAATTAAATTTTTTTAGTGTTGCTGAAAATTTAATTTATATATTAAATAAAATTATTTTTTTATTGTCGTTATTTAAAATTATATATTAAATAAAAATATAAATTATAAATTATAAATTTAATTTAATTGAAAATAATAAATTAAAAATTGTGGCCTTATAAATTAAACTTTTTTAGTGTTGTTAAATTATAAATTATAGATTATAAGGGTAAAATAGTCTTTTGAACATTTATCCTTATTTAGTCCGTCTAACCAAACATTGGATTTACTAAAAATAGTCCAATCCAGACATCTAATCCCATGACTAAACAAACATAGGATACAAATCCAATCCAACCAAATAGTCCCGGGACAATGTATCCCGGGACTAACAGTCCGATGGATTACAATCCCCCTTATCCAGTCCGTCCAAACAAACACACCCATAGGGTGTGTTTGATTGGGCGGACTGGAAAAGAGGGGATTAGAATCCATCGGACTTGAGTCCTGGGACAGTGAATCCCCCGGACTATTTGGTTGGATTGGATATGTATCCTGTGTTTGTTTTTTCATGGGATTAGATGTCCGGACTGTGAATCCCCCGGACTATTTTTAGTGAATCCAACGTTTGGTTGGACGGACTGGATAGGATAAATGAATAAATGACTATTTTACCCTTTTTAAATTGTTTACTAAGTAATAGCAATATTAAACATATCTATAATATTTTAATTATTTTTAGCTAGATTAAATAAAAAATTATTTTATTTTATTTTTTACACAATTAAATAAATTTATTTTTTAAAAATAAATAAATAAAATATCAATAAAAATATATATTATTTTTTAATTAAGATTTTAAATAAATTTGTTTTTTAAAAAATAATAATCAAAAAATGAAATTAAATAAAACATCTATTAAATTTAAATAATGAAATTAAATAAAACATAAACAAAATTTTAAAATAAAACATCAATAAAATATCCATAAAAAATTATTTCAACAAATTAAATAAATAAATAAAAAATTAAATGAAATTAAATAAATTTTTTCAATATTTTTTTTTAGCACCAGTTTTTTTTTCAATGTTTGAAACATATATTTTTTCAATATTTATATCCAACACTTCATGGTCCAATCAAACCCAACAGCAACACAAAGAAAATGGGCAAAATGGTCATCTCACCCCTCTAATCCAAACAGTAAATAATCCCACCAATACTATCCCACACCCCCCCCCCGGATAGTGGTATCCCCCATATGAGGGATTAGGAGTCCGGCCGGACATGGAGTCCGGCGGACTAAAAAAAAAACAAACATCGAATTAGATTTACTGTGCGGATTACAATCCGCACAGTAAATAATCCCCCCCTTATCCCCCCAATCAAACACGCCTGTACAACGTTTTTCTATACTAACAAACACCAAGACATGAACATTGGCAAACCTAAAAAATTGAAAACTACAAGGTGTAAAACTACCTCCCTCCACCACATACACACAAATATATCTATATATATGCATGCATACGAACATATACATGCATGTCACCTAACCCATGAATTGAGGAATAAGGAGCTCATCAAATTGTGATTTAACAATAACAATATAGAGCTTTGATGCATAGATGAGCAAATACTTTGTCAATTTGCATCACAGTTGTAGCATCAGTTTCAGGAACAAATACAAATTGTACAAACCAATTTTTTTTTTTTTTTTGTTTTTTTTTCCATATTGTAAACAAATATATAATTAGACAGAAATGACAATGAAGAGCAAAAAACAATGGCAGCAAGTCTATTATTGTGAGTCTTTGTTCAGTGTTCCAGTTTACAGTATCAACAATTATGAAGAAGAAGGCTCTAGCTGTAATTGTGTACAAGCACCGATCAAGGAGGATAGGAACATAACAAATGGTGGCTTCCTATTGGGTGGAAAGTCGGTTGTGAAGCACATGTGTAATCTGGGGTTGGTTGCACCTGGCACACGTAAAGAATCCTACCCAAACACAGCACACGTATACATCTCAGTTGTTCTTCAAGTGGTGGCTTAGTTCCTCTGCTATTCTACTTGCAGCACAAGGCTATATTCGGGAATTTATGTGTTAGATTCCATTGTGACCTGTATGCTTTCATTATTTTATACAATAGGTTAGATAAGTTTGTCTTTTTTGATTTTTTTTTTTTTTTAAATGTAATAAGCTATAACACTTATAAGGGGGGTTTGATAACATGATTTAGCACTTAAAACTAAATATATTAAGTGATAATCAATTAAGTCTATTTGATAATCGCAATCAATATCACTTAACAATTTAAGTGCCTCTTAAAATGTAAGTTAAAATTCAAGAAAAATTTAATTCATATGAAATTTACTTAATTTTGATGGAATTTATAAATATTAAATATAAGTATCAATATATACTATTATAAACTCATTACCAACACCACCATTGCCGCTACTACTACCACCACCACCACCATCAGTACTACTACCACCACTACCACTATCATGTCATCACCACCGCCACTGCCACTGCCACCATCACCGCCACTGTTGTTGCCGCCACCACCATCATCATATCACCACTACTACTAGTGCCATCACTACTGCACCACTACCACGCCACCGCTATCACTACCACCACTACCGTTGTCGTCGTCGCCGCCGCCACCACAACTACCACCATCACGCCACCGTCACCATTACCTCTAACACTACCACTACTACCATCGCTATTGCTACTGCTACCACCACCACCATCACTATGCCTGCCGCCGCCAACACTGTCACCACCACTACCATTACCATCATACCACCACCACCACCACCACACCACCATTACTACCACCATCATAATATAAAAAATAAAAATATACAATTTGAAAATAATAAATTTTAAATTTAATTTTATACATATCAAACAATTTATTTTTAGCTGTGTGAGTGATTTTCTGACCACACTGCCAACTCAGTAATCAGTTGGAGAGTACTGGCAAAATAGATGACACCTGGTTGACCTGCAACAGAAAGAGAAGATTCTGGTGGTAGTTTGTCTACCCGGGGGCACTCCGACGATCAAGTCAGTATATCACTCAAAGATAATCAATGGTGCTTAACTCACTATTCAGAATATAAATTGCGTACCCTAGACCCATCGGGGGTGCCTTTCTTTTATAGCTAACTCAATCCTAATCCCTATAGAAGCCTAGCTTCAATGGACTTTAGCTTTGTGAAGCCCCGAAATATGTATTCGCTTTAAAAACCCTAATGTTGAATTATTTTCTTAAAGCCCCTCGGTTACTTGAATAAATTCGAATCTTGTCGGTTAGCATTACCTTTTTTTTTTTTTTTTTTTTTTTATCAAAACAGGAATTACACTAGCCGGATTAGGTTCCCTAACCTAATTTAATTCTACATAAATTACATGTATTTAACACCAAGCCCTTACTTCTTTATTAAATTCAAAATAGACCACAAAAACTAGCACATGTACCATAATATTATTAGTACCATCAATCTTGTAAGATATACATATATATACACCTTGAAGAATGTGCTCTAGAACCAAAACAAATAAAATAATAACCCATCACACTCCTAGGGAAGAGAGAGGAGCCAATTTTCAAGACTATGATTAAGATATTCTAGGAAATCCAAACCTAGTGACCTAGACCTAGGTTGCAAATCTCAAAACTAGTTACTTTTCAACTAGAGATCAACTAATTGATGCCAAAACCTAGGATTTAACACCTTAGTTACTCCTATCCCATTTGACACCAACCAAAATCCTAGCTTTCCCATCCATTTTCAACTAAAGGGCTTTTATGTCCTTTTACCACAAAATTTGCCTATATATACCACACCCTCCCTAGCTTGCAAACATACACACAACACACTCACTCACACACACATTTTGGTTAGAGAGAGGGAGGAGAGTAAGAAAGAGAAGTCTAGAGGAGGAGAGGGAAGAAGAAGAGAGTTTCTTGTGCAAAGCTAGAAGGTAAGCCACCAACACAACCTTCTCTTCATTTCCTTTTCTAATGCATGTTCTAAAGTTTCTGAATAATGTTCCAGATCTGTTATTATCAAGTTCTTATGTCAAAAAAAAAATGCTAAGGGTAGTGTATTGATTTCATCCCTCTTGTATTTTTCCCATTTTGGCACAAACCATCTTCTTTTTGTACAAATCTCTCAACTTTCAAGGGCACTCTTTCAAACAAATTTTCTGAGTTAAACAGGTGATAGTTAGCATATTTTCTTCACAAAAGAAATGAAACTTTCCCATGGTGGAACCCCCTTTTTATAAATTTTCTTGTTTTGGGCATTCTACCTTAAAACCTGTTTTTGCAGTCAAATTTAAAAAATTCCAGAAAAATGTACAAAAATATTCTGAACCTCTATTTTATGTCAAAACCTTCCTTTAGAAGTTAGCTTTCAAATAAAATTTGTTTCATTGAAAAACATTGAGCGGTTTGCAAGAAAATCAAGTTTTCGTAACAGTCAATGGATCTGGACAGATTCTGGACAGCACTGGAAATAACTCAAAATCTGGAAAAGTAATCCCATTTCCGAAAAATGTTCTAGAAACTAGATCAAATTACCTACGAACCATAGGAAGAACAAGTCCGGTGGAATATCTAAAATAGTCCTTTCATTTTAATTTTTATATGATGCTAAATCTGGAAAATTTGTTATGCGTGGATGTTTTATGCCCTTGTATTCATAAAAATGTTTATTAGCTTATGATCGTATCTTGGCATGATATTGTATGTGTTATGTTATGTTCCTTATCTTCTTCACCTTATGAATGCATGCTTGTGTGGACATTTTTATTTGTTCAAGTTGTCTAACCTTGATGTAAAATATCTAACTCAACGAGAAACCAAATTGGGAGGGTATTGGGTTTTCGAGCACTTGAGTCTTGAAAAGATGATGATATATGATATATGGATTGTTGGGATGCGTTCCCTATTTGGAAGTTAAAGTCTTGCGCAAGTGGTTTTCGGAACCCTTGAACGGAGCGGTTGTATTCGGACCCTAGGTGGTTTGGTGTGAGGAGGGATTCGGGCAAGGCCCTATTTTACCGTCTCTTTTGAGGCCCTGCGGTTGGCGCTACACGGTACATAACCGTTGGTAGGCATTCGAGGTTAGGTCTGCAACAAAGCAGCAAAAGAGGGGGCATACTGAATAATCCGCGTCCGATTCTTGTGGTTGGGAGGACGAAATCTCTTTGGGGGATTTCTAGTTTACTGACATCTAACCTAACCATTTATTTATTTATTTATCCATTTATTTGAGTAACATGCTTTACTACTTGGTGCTATAATTGTGATTGTGTATTGGACTGGGAAAAATGGGTGGGGTGTGTGTGTGTTTACTGGGCATTCAAAGCTCACGGCGTATCATGCCAGGTGACGAAGCGGAATTTATAGCTGGAGACAACGAGCCCGAAACCTTCGAAGACTTTTGGCTATCTTAGGAAAGCTAGAAATTTCCTTTTGTTATTTTGTAAGAACTCATGTGAAGTTTTAAACCTTCTTTTGGGATGTAATGTAATAGAACAATCTTTTGAATTAAGTATAATTGTGGTTGTTATGTATTTATAATCCATGTATGAACCTTATCGTTGCTTATGAGACCTTGTGTCAATACTTCTTAAGATCTGTCAAAAGGGTAGCGCGCTGCCTAAGAAAGCTAGACTTAGAAGGGAGGCTATTTTGACTCCTCCGGCGATCTGGGATCTTACTTGGTTATTGACCATAGGACTCATTAGTGACTCTCCCTTGACTGCAACCAATGGTGTAGAATCGGGGCGTCACAAGCTCAGTGCTTATCCTGGACTCTTCAATTGATAGAGATAAACTCCCTAAGAGTGTTATCCTTATCCATGCTGAAGTCCTTCCTCATCCCAAGATTCTTGTGCCTTATCCGCTTATCTCGGATTCCGATATCTTCGGAGATAACCTCGGCCTAGCCGAGATCACCTCAACGTCATGACTTGGACACGTGGCACCTCGGCTGACACGTCGGCATCACCGTGGCCACGTGTTGGTACTCTGAAAATGTATCCCCATAACTGCCCCCTAGGTTCTATTACCTTGGCATTCTGAGGTGATGGAACCTATATTGGTACTTCCTACCAGTTCATCGGCTTAAAGTATCTCAGCCGAGATCATCGCCAAGGCCGACATGTCTCTTAAAAGAACAAGGACCCTAAGAGCTCTTTTACGCGTATAAGCTGTCATACATAATAACTCAACCGTTTTAGCCACATGCCTTCCCCCTACTGGATCGTACCTGTTACGCGCCTGTAAGTTGTCTTGCGCCTGCGTGCGCTGTCTGACGAATCCGTTGTTCTAGGCTCATTAATTTTATTTTGCTGCCGTTTCAAGTTTTAACAAAACTTTTCCCCCTCTTCTATCTTTTCACTTTTTTTCATCGTTTCTGAGGCTTTCTCTCTAGCTTTTTCTTCCAAATTCTCCATTGTTTCAAGTTTCTAAAGCTCTGCAACTTGCTCCGTCCACCTCCTCCGGCGAGGTTCTTGCTAATTTTTTCCGCAACTGCCGTTCGTCTGACTTCGGCGAACTTAACACCGGCTTCTTTTCTTTGGTGAGTTTACTGTTTCTCCTAATTTCAGTTTTTGATGCTCTCCATTTAATCGTTGCCATTACTGCTTTGTTCAAACATTCGATTTGCGAATCATATATCTGAATGTGTTTATTTCACGACTTTGCTCTTGCCCATGTCTTGAATATACGTACTGCTCACAACTTTTCTGCACTTTTGCCACTGTTCTTGACCTTATACCCTTTGTACTTATAATTTTCTTGATAGTCTATCTTTGTTCTTGATTCAAAAGTGCATTCTTGCTTTTCTATTTCCCAGATTCGTGCCTTCAATCTTCGTTTCTATAGATCTAGGTTTGGGATTTGTTTGTAGAACTCAAAAAAATTGTTAGGGAAAATTGAAACGATTCCCCACAGATTATGTGTATTTTTAAGCTTTAGCCGAGGTCCATAAAACCCTTTAGAAACACACCCTTCTGAAATCCAACCCCTTCAGTTAAGCCGATATCATGGGTATGTGGAAGCATAGGGTAGACACCCCATCCAAGTTAGAGCACTTTAGGCGAGAGTTTGACATCTCGGCCGACGTCCATCTAAGGTTGGCTGGGGATGATGACTCCATCATGCCTACAACTGATTCTATGCCCTTCCCTGTGGTAGCCTTCATTGAGTGCGGACTTCGGCTCCTACTCAACACCCTTTTTCGTGAGATGCTTCACTATTATAAGTTGAACCCGATGCAACTCGCCATCAATTCCTATCGAGTCAGCAATGGTATCGTAGCCTTAGCCAGACAAGAAAATGCTAGGATTACCTTAGCCGATATCCAATACTGCTATACCATGTGTGGCCTCAAAAAAGATACGGGCTACGTTTACTACCTTAAGCCGAGGTCCACAGAGTACAAAATTGTCGCCGACCTCCCTGACTCCAACAAGGGAGCTGGGGATGACTATTTCATTACCTCGGGGAACTAGAAGTTCGCTCCAGACGAGGACCTCCATCTCTACCCTCTTCCTCAATCAGTTTTTGTAGAGGGCAATGGTAAGAGCCCTGTGTTCATACTAAGGCCTCGTTTGGGAACAGGCTATTTTAGTAACTTTTTGGCTTTTTACGAAAAGATGTGCAGAAAAGTAGAGAGGTGATGTGACTAGTTTTAGTTGGCTTTTTGGCTTTTTGGCTAAAATAGCCAGTTCCGAAATGAGGCCTAACTTGTTTTTAAAGTCTTCAATACTTTGTTTGTTTCTAATGTCTGTTTTTCTTGCAGCTCTTCCTCAGCCACCAAAAGGCTTCCGTCAGTCTTTCTTTCCCAGCAAAGACTTGAGGAAACTTTTGGATCTGCCAGTCCACAAACGGAGAGCCCCTCTAGTACTCAATTTCATCCCAACCTACAAATCGGTACCGCTCGACGTCCCAAAAAAGAAGAAGAAAAGCCAGTCACCTCCTTCTGCCACAACTCCTCAAGCTGCCTCCTCATCTCGGCCATATCAAGGATCGACCTCTGATCCAGCTGAGCATCCGTCTACCTCGGCTCCATATCTAATCCCGATATCCCAACGTCGTCGATAACGCCGGACAGTTTTTGCTGCTGAAATGGGCCGCCAAAAAGCAGTCGCTAAGGATCTCTTGGCCAATATCCCTGATTCAGTTGATGCCCAACTAGCACCAAACCAGCCAAAGCCGAAGACAAAAAGGATAAAAAAGGCTCAGCCAAAGGCAACGGTGACTCAGATTGATTCTGAGGACACCTTGCCAATTTCCAAATTGGCTGAGAGTGAGAAGACCACCTCCGTCCCCGAGAAAAGGTCTGTTGAAACACAACCATCCGAATCCACCAGATCAAAAAGGCCGAGGTCATCATCTGCAACTACCTCGAGGTCCCTAAAGCACGATGCCCCCTGGGCCCCCAAAATCGTACTGGAGGACAAGCCAGTTAGGGCTGGCGATAGCACTGATGACATTAATGTCGGCGTTGCCCTTAGTACCGCTCTGCTTCTTCCCGGCGATCTCGACCGAAACGCTGAGTTGAGCAAATATGAAAACTATGCTTTGATGCTCCAGCGCTCCGTTCAAGTAAGTGTCTTTATTTGGCAATTTTTCTTTCTTTCTCTTTTTTATACTTTAGAAAATTTTGTAATAACTTCTGCTCTGTTTTATTTGTTCCTAGGCAATCCAGCATGCCCATTCCTTCTCAGTACAATCTTTTGAGAACCGGAAGGAGTTGGCTGACAAGAAGAGGGAGGTCTCCAGTCTGCAAAAGACTAATAAAAATTTGCAATCAAAGATGAAGACCTTGGAGGATCAGGCCGAGGCTGCTATCAAAGCTCAGAATGACGCCGAAGAAAAGGTGGAATCCGTTGAGGCCATTAAGAAGGTTCTTGAGGCCGAAAAGAGAGAGGCCGAGGAAAAAACGGCCCAGGCCCAAAAAGAACTGCAAGAAGCCTTGGCCACGAAGGACGCCGAGCTCAAGGCAGCCGATGAGAAGGGCTATAGTGAGGGGGTGGCCGATGTCATGGCTGACTATGAAAAGCAAGTGAAGCAGGCATGCAACAAGGGTTTCGCCCTTGGTTGGATGTCTTTACTTAAAAAGCTTAAGGTCCCTGAGGACTCCCCCCTTAGGAACGCCGACGTCTTTCCTCTTCCATTCCCTCCAACTCCAAGCCAATCCGATGACGATTCTGAGTCTGAGAAGGAGGCTCTGGTGAGGAAGTCCAAGGAAGCTGTTGGGGCAAATCCCCTACTCAGAATGGGCAAGTCCTGGACTTGACCCAAGATGAGGAGGGTGAGGAGGTTCCCAAAGATGCTACTTCTGAGAAAGCATCATCCGACGTGCCTCTCGTCGACAAGAGCCTTGATGTAACCCTTCAAGAAATCGATGCTGAGCTTGCGGCTGAGAAGGCTGTCGAGATGTCTTCCCAGCAGTTGCCTGAGGTCCAAACCCAGCCTGCTAATGATGTTGAAGAATCTTAATTTCATGTTTTTCTCTTTCTTATGTGCTTTGTACTTTTGTTTTTCTTTTGAAACAGTGTAAGCTCTTCATATCGCCGAAATACCTTCTTATAAATACAACTTCTTTGTTTTGAACGTTTTGTATGCTTGCCTTCTCTTTACTACTCTTGTATGATTCCATACTTAGAATATTTTGCATATCTTTAATATACACTTTAGTCTTGCGTAACCTTCTCGGGGTGACACGCCTCAATTTAATCTTAGTGTTAAACATAATCTCAGCTTAACTTCAACTTGTAAACTTTTCTCAAGTTTTAACAAGTGTTAAACATAATCTCAGTTTAACTTCAACCTGTAAACTTTTCTCAAGTTTCAACAAGTGTTAAATATAATCTCGGTTTAACTTCAACTTGTAAACTTTTCTCAAGTTTCAACAAGTGTTAAACATAATCTCGGTTTAACTTCAACTTGTAAACTTTTTTCAAGTTTCAACAAGTGTTAAACATAATCTCGGTTTAACTTCAACTTGTAAACTTCTCTCAAGTTTCAACAAGTGTTAAACATAATCTCGGTTTAACTGCAACTTGTAAACTTTTCTCAAGTTTCAACAAGTGTTAAACATAATCTCGGTTTAACTTCAACTTGTAAACTTTTCTCAAGTTTCAACAAGTGTTAAACATAATCTCGGTTTAACTTCAACTTGTAAACTTCTCTCAAGTTTCAACAAGTGTTAAACATAATCTCGGTTTAACTGCAACTTGTAAACTTTTCTCAAGTTTCAACAAGTGTTAAACATAATCTCAGTTTAACTTCAACTTGTAAACTTTTCTCAAGTTTCAACAAGTGTTAAACATAATCTCGGTTTAACTTCAACTTGTAAACTTTTCTCAAGTTTCAACAAGTGTTAAAGCCATTTTTCTTCTCTCTGCCCCCTAATGTAAACCTAAGTTCCACTTGGGTTCTCATTATACATGTATTCCAGAGACAACGTTATGTATTTTTATCAGTCACAAGTGTATAAACAAATAAACGATCTAAAACTTTATTGTGGGAGCCGAATAATGGCAAAATCAGAAGGTGCGTACCTTAGAAGACTGATATTAATCGGCTGTATCCTACGAGAATGGGAAGCCGAATATAATATATGTGCCGAATAAGTGTAGATCCTTAGAGCCGAATAAGAGAAAGGACAATGATTAAAAAGTAGGCCCTGGCCCCGAGGACCAAAAGGAACAGGTATAAATATAGGAACAATGGATTGAGAAATGTATGTAAGAATCACTTCACTTAACTTAGTGAACAAGCTATCCTGAGTGTCTGAACTGACTTGTCCGTCGGAGTGCTAATTCCGGCACCCCCGACCGGAGTGTTTGTATCTTTTCAGGTGACTAGCTGAGGATCACTAGCGTCTCCCAGGATCTGAAGAGTATTTCCAAACCACTTCTCCACAATTGGCGTCGTCTGTGGGAATACTCAAATACATCCATGGCAGGCGTGACTGAAGATCCTCCGATAGCCACTGACGAGACCGCACAGGGAGATGACCTCACTCCAGCAAATATGCTCGGAAAGGAAACCATCGCTGCAAGACGCGCCTTGAACTTCGACTCACCAACGACTTTAGCGCAAGAGACAATGCAAGCGATCATGGAACAAGCAAAGCAGAATGAACAAAGGCTGGAGAACATGATCGCTGAAAATGAACGTCTCCGTCAAGATTTGGCCCTGAAAGTAGCAAAATCCAGAGAAGCCGTGCGCCAAGATCCCGAACGACCTCCGAGGGCAGGTGGACAACGACCTCGAGCCCGACCAAAGGATACCGATAGCGACTCTAACTCATTACCCACGGAGCTCAACAAGAAGGGATGATCCGAAACTTCCAGCTCCTCCGAAAAGAGTCTATATACAAGGAACAAGCGCAGAAGAAGCAGTTCAGACGAAGAGGACCAGCACGATCCTTTTGTCCGACAGATTGCAAGGGCGGCCCTGCCCAAGAAGTTCAAAGCTCCGTCATTCACTCTTTACGACGGAAAATCAGACCCCACTGATCATATCCGTCACTACAAGCAGGCTATGACATTGCATGCAGACAACGAAGCCCTCATGTGCCGAATATTCCCCAGCAGCCTGGGGTCATTAGCTGTCATGTGGTATTACAAGCTGGAGCCGGCTTAGATCAAAAGCTTCCATCAATTACAGAAATCCTTCAGGGCCAGGTTTATCACCAACGAGGTACAGCCGAAACAGGCCGACTCTCTCGGGGCTATGCAGATCCAGTCAGGAGAAACACTCAGAGCGTATTCGGCGCACTATTAGGAGTGCTTCAACCTCGTCGACGACGCTTGCAACGACTCCATGGCCATCACCGCCTTCAAAATGGGACTACATCTTGACAGTGCTCTTTGCAGTTCCCTGACCAGAAGACCCCCCAAAACAGTCTGGGCGTTGATGAAGAAAGTTGAAGAGTATTGCAAAGTGGAAGATGATGCCTTGAGAATAAAAGCCGGACAAATGTCCAACAAAACAGCCCCCCTGAAATTGCTCAACCAATAAGTTCCATGCCACCTCCGAGCCCTGAGCCACGACAACGCGCTAAACGAGACAAAAGGTGAGACTCTCGCCGATCAAGCGATCAATGCTCCCACCGGACGAATGAACAACTGCAAGTTAACAGCAGGCGCTCGAGGCATGCCGACAAGAAGTACACAGAGTTGTCAGAACCAATCACTGCAATAATGACCAAAGTCCAACACCTTCCATTCTTCAAATGGTCGTCAAAGATGGTGGGTCCACCCGACACGCGAAGAAGGGATAGGCGGTGCGAGTATCACAAAGATCATGGCCACGAAACCGAGAGTTGTTACGCAGTAAAGGATCACCTGGAAGAACTGGTGCAAGATGGCCGACTGCAATAGTACGTGAGAAAGGGAAAGCCAAACAAGGCACTAGCCTTGAGGCAGGACTCACCTCCACTTGGCGTGATCCATATAATCTACAGCCTGCCTGCATCCCCAACCGTGCACACAATTCAATCGCATCCAATCCCCCAAAAGCAACGTATTCCGACAAAATGGCCTAGAGAAGCTCTGACAATTACTTTCAATGACTCTGATCTTAGCGGCACAACAGCCTCCCACATTGATCCATTGGTCATCAAATTACGCGTAAATCGGTTCACCATTGAACGCATTCTCATAGACCCAGGGAGTGCTTCAGAGGTTATGTATTACAAAACTTTCGTCAAACTCAGCTTCGACGAGTCAGATCTGCCTCCGGCGCCTCACCCATTGTTCGGCTTTAATACGAATCCTGAGTACCCGTTAGGGAAGATCATACTACCTATTCGAGCGGGCTCCAGAACGGTCGAAGTAGAATTCCTAGTCGTAAAGCTCCCTTCGCCATATAATGTCATCATAGGGCGAACCTGGTTACATATTATAAAGGTCGTTCCAAGCACTTATCATCAGCTTGTGCGCTTCCTGACAGCCCATAGCATTGAAGAAATCCGTGACTCCCCGTAATCGGCACAAACAGAGATTTTATGAAAACCCTATCACTCACCCGACCTGTGGGCTTTGATACTTGTATATATATCACTTCTGCAATGCAAACCATTTTTCTCGATCGCTGAATTCATTTCTCAAACCCCATTATAGCGCTCGTCATGTCGACGAATCAAAGCCCCCCCTTTTGTGCATGACACCTTAGGGCCGATTAAGTCTCCGGATTCGGAGCCCCCTTTGGTGCATGACACCTTAGAGCCGATTAAGTCTCCGGATTTGGAGCCCCCTTTGGTGCATGACACCTTAGGGCTGATTAAGTCTCCGGATTCGGAGCCCCCTTTGGTGCATGACACCTTAGGGCCGATTAAGACTCCAGATTCGGAGCGCCCTTCGTGGATATCACGATTGGCCACAATAAGTCTCCAGATTTGGAGTGCCCTTTGGTGCATGACACCTTAGGGCCGATTAAGTCTCCAGATTCGGAGCCGCCTTCGGCGCTTAACACCTTAGGGCCGATTAAGACTCCGGATTCGGAGCGCCCTTCCTTGATATCTCGATTGGCCACAATAAGTCTCCGGATTCGGAGCGCCCCTTGGTGCATGACATCTTAGGGCCGATTAAATCTCCGGATTCGGAGCCCCCTTTGGTGCATGACACCTTAGGGCCGATTAAGACTTCGGATTCGGAGCGCCCTTCGTGGATATCACGATTGGCCACAATAAATCTCCGGATTCGGAGCGCCCTTTGGTGTATGACACCTTAGGGCCGATTAAGTCTCCGGATTCGGAGCCCCCTTAGGTGCATGACACCTTAGGGCCGATTAAGTCTCCGGATTCGGAGCCCCCCTTGGTGCATGACACCTTAGGACCGATTAAGACTCCGGATTCGGAGTGCCCTTCGTCGATATCACAATTGGCCACAATAAGTCTCCGGATTCGGAGCGCCCTTTGGTGCATGACACCTTAAGGCCGATTAAGTCTCCGGATTCGGAACCCCCTTAGGTGCATGAACCCTTAGGGCTGATTAAGTCTCCGGATTCGGAGTCCCCTTTGGTGCATGACACCTTAGGGCCGATTAAGACTCCGGATTCGGAGCGCCCTTCGTGGATATCATGATTGGCCACAATAAGTCTCCGGATCCGGAGCGCCCTTTGTGGATATCACGATTGACCACAATAAGTCTCCGGATCCGGAGTGCCCTTTGGTGCACGACACCTTAGGGCCGATTAAGTCTCCGAATTTGGAGCCCCCTTAGGTGCATGACACCTTAGGGCTAATTAAGTCTCTCGATTCGGAGCCCCCTTTAGTGCATGACACCTTAGGGCCGATTAAGATTCCGGATTCGGAGCGCCCTTTGGTGCATGACACCTTAGGGCCAATTAAGTCTCTGGATTCGGAGCCCCCTTTGGTGCATGACACCTTAGGGCTGATTAAGACTCCGGATTCGGAGCGCCCTTCGTCGATATCACGATTGGCCACAATAAGTCTCCGGATTCGGAGCGCCTTTTGGTGCATGACACCTTAGGGCCGATTAAGTCTTTGGATTCGGAGCCCCCTTTGGTGCATGACACCTTAGGGCTGATTAAGACTCCGGATTCAGAGCGCCCTACGTAGATATCACGATTGGTCACAATAAGACTCCGGATTCGGAGCGCCCTTTGGTGCATGACACCTTAGGGCGGATGAAGTCTCCGGATTCGGAGCCACCTTAGGTGCATGACACCTTAGGGCTGATTAAGTCTCCGGATTCGGAGCCCCCTTTGGTGCATGACACCTTAGGGCCGATTAAGACTCCAGATTCAGAGCGCCCTTCGTGGATATCACGATTGGCAACAATAAGTCTCCATATTCGGAGCGCCCTTTGGTGCATGACACCTTAGGGCTGATTAAGTCTCCGGATTCGGAGCGCCCTTTGGTGCATGACACCTTAGGGCCGATTAAGACTCCGGATTCGGAGCGCCCTTCATGGATATCACGATTGGCCACAATATGTCTCCGGATTCGGAGCGCCCTTTAGTGCATGAGACCTTAGGGCCGATTAAGTCTCCGGATTCGAAGCCCCCTTTGGTGCATGACACCTTAGGGCCGATTAAGACTCCGGATTCGGAGCGCCCTTCGTGGATAGCACGATTGGCTACAATAAGTCTCCGGATTCAGAGCGCCCTTTGGTGCATGACACCTTAGGGCCGATTGAGTCTCCGGATTTGGAGCCCCCTTTGGTGCATGACAACTTAGGGCCGATTAAGACTCCGGATTCGGAGCGCCCTTCGTGGATATCACGATTGGCCACAATAAGTCTCCGGATTTGGAGCCCCCTTTGGTGCCTGACACCTTAGGGCTGATTAAGACTCCAGATTCAGAGCGCCCTTCGTGAATATCACGATTGGCCACAATAAGTCTCCGGATTCGGAGCGCCCTTTGGTGCATGACACCTTAGGGCCGATGAAGTCTCCGGATTCGGAGCCCCCTTAGGTGCATGACACCTTAGGGCCGATTAAGTCTCCGGATTCGGAGCCCCCTTCGGTGCATGACACCTTAGGGTCGATTAAGACTCCAGATTCGGAGCGCCCTTTGAGGATATGATTGGCCAAAATAAGTCTCTGGATTCGGAGCGCCCTTTGGTGCATGACACCTTAGGGCTGATTAAGTCTCCGGATTTGGAGCCCCCTTTGGTGCATGACACCTTAGGGCCGATTAAGACTCCGGATTCGGAGCGCCCTTCGTGGATATCACGATTGGCCACAATAACTCTCCAGATTCGGAGCGCCCTTTGGTGCATGAAACCTTAGGGCCGATTAAGTCTCCGGATTCGGAGCCCCCTTAGGTGCATGACACCTTAGGGCCGATTAAGTCTCCGGATTCGGAGCCCCCTTTGGTGCATGACACCTTAGGGCCGATTAAGTCTCCGGATTCGGAGCCCCCCTTGGTGCATGACACCTTAGAGCCGATTAAGTCTCCGGATTCGGAGCCCCCCTTGGTGCATGACACCTTAGAGCCGATTAAGTCTCCGGATTCGGAGCCCCCTTTGGTGCATGACACCTTAGGGCCGATTAAGACTCCGGATTCGGAGCGCCCTTCGTGGATATCGCGATTGGCCACAATAAGTCTCTGGATTTGGAGCGCCCTTTGGTGCATGACACCTTAGGGCCGATTAGGTCTCCGGATTCGGAGCCCCCTTTAGTGCATGACACCTTAGGGCCGATTAAGACTCCGGATTCGGAGCGCCCTTCGTGGATATCATGATTGGCCACAATAAGTCTCCAGATTCGGAGCGCCCTTTGGTGAATAACACCTTAGGGTCGATTAAGCCCCCGGATTCGGAGCCCCCTTTGGTGCATGACACCTTAGGGCCGATTAAGTCTCCGGATTCGGAGCGCCCTTTGGTGCATGACACCTTAGGGTCGATTAAGACTCTGGATTCGGAGCGCCCTTCGTGGATATCACGATTGGCCACAATAAGTCTCCAGATTCGGAGCGTCCTTTAGTGCATGAAACCTTAGGGCCGATTAAGTGTCCGGATTCGGAGCCCCCTTTGTTGCATGACACCTTAGGGCCGATTAAGTCTCCGGATTCGGAGCGCTCTTTGGTGCATGACACCTTAGGGTCGATTAAGACTCTGGATTCGGAGCGCCCTTCGTGGATATCACGATTGGCCACAATAAGTCTCCGGATTCGGAGCGCCCTTTGGTGCATGAAACCTTAGGGCCGATTAAGTGCCCAGATTCGGAGCCCCCTTTGGTGCATGACACCTTAGGGCCGATTAAGACTCCGGATTCGGAGCACCAATTGTGGATATCACGATTGGCCACAATAAGTCTCCGGATTCGGAGTGCCCTTTGGTGCCTGACACTTTAGGGCCGATTAAGTCTCCGGATTCGGAGCCCCCTTTGGTGCATGACACCTTAGGGCTGATTAAGACTCCGGATTCGGAGCTCCCTTCGTGGATATCACGATTGGCCACAATAAGTCTCCGGATTCGGAGCGCCCTTTGGTGCATGACACTTTAGGGCCGATTAAGTCTCCGGATTCGGAGCCCCCTTAGGTGTATGACACCTTAGGGCCGATTAAGTCTCCGGATTCGGAGCCCCCTTTGGTGCATGACACCTTGGGGCCGATTAAGTCTCCGGATTCGGAGCCCCCTTTGGTGCATGACACCTTGGGGCCGATTAAGTCTCCGGATTCGGAGTGCCCTTCTTGGATATCACGATTGGCCACATTAAGTCTCCGGATTCGGAGCCCCTTTTGGTGCATGACACCTTAGGGCTGATTAAAACTTCGGATTCGGAGCCCCTTTTGGTGCATGACACTTTAGGACCGATTAACTCTCCGGATTTGTAGCCCCCTTTGGTGCATGACACCTTAGGGCCGATTAAGTCTCCGGATTCGGAGTACCCTTCGGCACGAACAAAACAAAACAAAACAAAACACGCCAACATCTGAAATAAGGTGCTTAACTAAGCATATAAAAAAGGGCTTAATAAGGCACAAATGTTTGAAATAAAACTTTTTATTTGATCAAACAGTTGTTACATAAACGCAACCCGCATTTAAGCATTACAATACCCATTTTCAACCTCAAAAGCTAAATAGGGGAAAAGACGCATTGGTATAGCAGCAGCGCCGAATCAACTCCCGTCACCCAGAAGTCCTCCACGGTTTGCAATGCCTTGAGCCAACTGTGCCCAAGCCCATGACTTGCGCATTGCCAAACTTCCCTTGATACCATTGACAATGTCAAGGCAAAGATCCAGGACAAGGAAGGATAAACCCAATGGTCGTTGCCTTTCCTTTCGGGGTGATCTGCTTCGACGACTTGAAGACTCATGCCAACTTTTGGACGCCCTACCTCCCATACGGATGGGTCCTCTGCTACGCTCCATTGCAACACCAAGCTCAGCTGAACTCCGAGCCTCTCTAACTAACATCCCCACTTATCTCACCTCACATAATAAGTGATTGTTTATCTGCGTGAAGTGCCCACTCCTTTTATTTTCAATACTGGCAGCGATCTCGAGGCCCCAATCTCCAGGACAAGGAAGGATAAACCCAATGGTCGTTGCCTTTCCTTTCGGGGTGATCTGCTTCGACGACTTGAAGACTCATGCCAACTTTTGGACGCCCTACCTCCCATACGGATGGGTCCTCTGCTACGCTCCATTGCAACACCAAGCTCGGCTGAACTCCGAGCCTCTCTAACTAACATCCCCACTTATCTCACCTCACATAATAAGTGATTGTTTATCTGCGTGAAGCGCCCACTCCTTTTATTTTCAATACTGGCAACGATCTCGAGGCCCCAATCTCGAGGCGATTTCATTAACGCTAAACTCCATGAGACAAATGTCGGTTGACATTCGCCACGGCCTGGTTATCCAAACGACTTTTTGAAGCACATGCACTGGCCAAAAATCCAGGCCCCGAGCCGAGTCAAATTTGCCGCAGCCACTCTACTCACTGGTTTTCGGCTTCCTCAATTTACAATGGCCTCATTCAGGAATAAACGGCTATCACGTCTGGGTCGACCCTGCCTATAAACCGGCATATCACTGGACACTTAACAGATACTCGGACCGATCAACGTTTATACATTCATTCAAACATGTATACAATAAAATGAAACACGTACATGCCGAATACGAATTGCAACGAAATATTTATAATAGAACGTTTTTATTCAATCAAACAAACAATAAATTACATAGTTTTGAACGTGATCTGCGTTTCAACCTTACAATAGGTATACTTATACGGCGTCACCCTCATCCTCACTCTTCTCGACTTCAAAAGCAGAAAACGGAAAATGTTTACTGTGGTAGAGTGGCGATGCCGAATCAATGCCCGACGCTCGAAGAGCTTCCGCGGCTTGAGATGCCTTGATCCAACCGTGCCTTGATCCAACCGTCTCTAAATCCACGATTTTCACATCGGTAAACTTCTTCGGCAAGTTTCTCCTTGGTCTTTTCGATTCTAACTTTTCGGCCTTCATGAAAACCTTTTTCATAGGCCCTCCCCTTCGCGGTCTCCATTGCGAACATACTCGTCGTCTCACGATCGGCGAGCGCGGTACTAATGAGCCGACTGGTAACCCTTTCTTCCACGATTGGGTTTCCCTGCCTGGCGGGTTGTTCCTGAGCCGCCTTGGTCTTCCTTAACTCGCGCTCAGTCGCCTCCGCGCGAGCCTCCAAACTTCAAATACGTTCCTCCTTCTTCTCCATTTCTCGGCGGGCAGCGCGCAGCCGCATGCCGATTTCATAGGCAGTGTAAAGCCCCTTCACCGCCCCGTGAATGCCTTCACGAAATACTTCGTAGTCCTGTTGACCTACCATCGATTGCTGAACCTCAGGAGGAAAAATTTGTCGAGCAAACTCGACCGCTACATTTGGGTCTCGAACGATCGAGTCCGCCTCTGTCATGGGTCTATTCCCCACAAATACCGCAAAGCTTAATGGGCACGGATTCACGTCAGATCCCCTCTTGACTCGAGGTTGAGGAGATCTGCCCTGCGACTGCTTGTCCTACCTAGGCGACCTGCTTCGACGTCGAGGAGACTGATGCCTCTCTCGATCCCTGGAACTCCTACTCCCTGTGCACGAAGGGTCACCACCTCGATTCATGTCTCCACCCAGCTCAGCTAGCATCCTCGCTTCCCCTCTGCTGTTAAAGAAGAGTCTGTTCGACACTCACACGATACCTTCAAAAGTTGGAGTCAGTTGTTTACTGTGCTCATAAAAGTTGTACCTTTAATCATTTATCCTTTATAGAGGCAGCACCCTCGAGGCAATCTCATTAATTGTGAAAACCTCAATCGCCCGGCGCCGACTGGATCGACCCGCCTGGGGCAAAGGCAGATAGATTTATCAATATATTCGGCTCAAGTGCTCCAGCCGGCCCATGAATCGACTTCAAAGCTCCTGAGTTCGTCTCATCCGGCGCCCGAATGATCATGCACCGCCTGGAGCAAGGGCAGATAGATTAATCAATATATTCGGCTCAAGTGCTATAGCCGGCCCATGAATCGACTTTAAAGTTCCTGAGTTCGCCTCATTCGGCGCCCGAATGATCATGCACCGCCTGGGGCAAGGGCAGATTAATCAATATATTCGGCTCAAGTGCTCCAGACGGCCCATGAATCGACTTCAAAGCTCCTGAGTTCGTCTCATCCGGCACCCGAATGATCATGTACCGCCTGGGGCAAGAGTAGATAGATTAATCAATCTATTCGGCTCAAGTGCTACAGCCGGCCCATGAATCGACTTCAAAGCTCCTGAGTTCGTCTCATCCGGCGCCCGAATGATCATGCACTGCCTGGGGCAAGGGCAGATTAATCAATCTATTCGGCTCAAGTGCTCCAGCCGGCCCATGAATCGACTTCAAAGCTCCTGAGTTCGTCTCATCCGGCGCCCGAATGATCTGCACCGCTTGGGGCAAGGGCAGATTAATCAATCTATTTGGATTAAGTGCCCCAGCCGGCCCATGAATCGGTTCACTAGCGTAATACCCACGAACTATTCGGCATACGAATGATAAGTCAATATTGCCAAGATATTCAATCATAGAAAGCTCAACAAAGTAATCATTTTATCTAAAGTAGTGAAAGGCAAAAATTCTTCACCAACATAACATCACAAACTGCGCATAAGTAGTAGTGAAACGACAAGGTAATTTTCATTAATAAATTAAGCGCAGACAGTAACCAATTTATACATGAAAACTACTCGGAACCAACAAAAGTCCTTAAAACAAAAACATACATCGAAAGGGAAAGCATTTCATAAAATTCGAATGACTCCCAGATCAATCCTCGAGGTCAGACTCAAGTGGCTCAACGTCCACCTACTCATAAGGAATTGGCAAGGCCAATGTAACCCCAGCGGCATCAAGGGCCTTAAGCCATCCATGTTTGAATCCCCGATTCTCAAACTTGGGGACTTCATCTATGTATTCCTCGAAGGCGGCGCGTTTTCCTGCTTCGAATGCGGCAGAAGCCTCAGATTCTGCCTTTTCCTTGGCCGCCTTCAACGCTGCTAACTCAGTCTCCACCTTGTTAAGCGCCTCCTCGGCTAGCCTAAGCGATTCTTTGCTCGCGTTCGCCCTATCTTCGGCATTAGAACGGAGATGATTGGCAGTCCGAGCCCTTTATACTTTGGCTTCGGCTCGCGCAGTCTCCATTGCGACTCTCATCATCTCAAACTCGGCCCTGCTCTTTTGATCGCCCACTTCTAATTGCAAACGGTCAATCCTCTTAAGGGCATCGTGTAGACGACGGCCCAAGTCGGCGATCCTGCCGACCGTCTGCAAAACGAGTTGGGATCGTTAGATGCCATAGACAACCAAAATAAAAACAAGTCAAGTTCACCTACCAAAATGGCTGACTGCGCAGATAGGGCTACGGCCACCAAATCCGGCACGGCATGAAAGGATGCCTTATCAGCTGGTAGGGAGACTGAAGCCGCCAGGCTCAAGGCTACCGCTGGGTCGATAATGATAGATGCGTCAGAGGAAATCGGCGTGTCTCTGATCTTTGGTTGAACAATGAAAGGAACAACCACGTCCGACTCTTCTAAGCGAGACCTTTTGTCAGCAGGACTATCTTCCGAACCGGTCCATCCCTCAGCGCTACGCTTCTTGCCCGGCTCTTCCGGAATCAACCATTCTTCAATGACCGGTTGTTCAACCTCTTTCGCCGTTTCGGCCGTAACAATCTGAGCCGGCTCTTCAATAACGGGTTCGAAAGACTCAATCAAGGCAGGTCCAAAACGGGCGGCCTCGACCTTTTTCCCGGCGGCTATTCGCTCGGCATTTTTCTTTCGAGCATCTGCGTGAGGTTTTCCCCAGCCATACCTTCAAAAAAATCGCCGGGTAGGTCTCCCAAACTTCCAAAAATATCTCAAGAAGAAAACTCCGCCCGACCCGAAATGGACGGCGAGGTAGGCTGACTAAGTCTGGCTGCCTCAAACGCCGAGTTTAGGGCCTCGTCAACCTCTTCGGCCTCCTCAGCGAACTCTCTAGCTGGTTCGGCAACTACCTCTACCACCGGCTCCACGTCTTGCCCCGAATCAGAAGCTTCAAGACCAACTTGCCTAAGGCTCCTGAAGCTAGGGAAGATAAGAGCCGCAAGGTGTTGATCGCCGGATGGAATCGGAATGTTGTCAGCGGCCGAAAAAGTAGTATAAGTAGGCTCGTATCGAAGAAGTATGTGGGCCGCTCTCCCTTGCTTCTGTACGTTTGGACGGCCGAAGTATCCGAATGTAGTCGCAATCTGCGCAAGGACTGCGTCGTCAGTAGAAACCAGAATCTTCTTCAATTTACTGCCTGCAAAGACAAAGGGTTAGACATGGAGAGAAGGCCGAGTGAAAGAAAAGTTCAACAAACGCAATGAGACACACGGCAACCTGGTTCACCCCTTCGTCTGGGAATAGGGTCTAGGAGACCCTCGCCTTCGCCAAATTCCCAGTTCCCTCGGACATTGACCATTACGTCATCCACACACTTACCAGAACTGGCAAGCATGGTTACCAAATGATGGTCAGTATCTTTGGCCCTAAGAAAGTACCGCCCAAGCCGACCGGAAGATTTGGCTAAAGCATAGCAGTGCCGAATGGTCGGAATGCCAAGATCGATCCTGAGGCGCCGGTTCAACTCTACGATCTCCATTACGATTCGAAAAAAGTTCACATTGGGCTGAGAAGGAATCAGACCCCAATGGCGGGGGACGGCCCTAAGGAATGGATGTAGGGGAAAACGGACCCCGCCCTCTGCAATGGATAGGAGAGGAAAGACGATTGAATTTCGATCCTCTCTCTCCATATCCAGAGTATTGTCCGTCACTAGAGATAGATGAACATCGTCGGGGATGGAAAAGTGTCGCCGGAATCCGGCAACACGACCTTCAGAAAGGAGGTTTTTCAAGTGTTTAGCCATTTTCGTGGGGAATCAAGGGTTCGCCAAAATTAAAATAACAAACAGAAAGTAGAATTGCAAAGAAAAGAGAAGAAGACTTACGAGGAGCAAGGGGGACGATGGTAGACAGAGAAGAGTTGCAGAAAATGCGAGTCAGAGAAGGGATACCGGCTGGCCGTCCAAGAGTCTCAAATACTCGACGAAATGTGCACTCGAAAGGACTGAAATTTCAAATCGCAATAAATGCGAGACGCACGAATGAGGCGAGAAAGTGTAATGATGACTGAAAAGGTGTGCGCATTCTGACATCTGTATTGGGGTACGCGAAGCCGCCTGACCTATTTTGACTTTTCCAATTCAAGACCAAACACGCCGATTAACTACCATCAATGGGGAGTTCGGGGGCAATTGTGGGAGCCGAATAATGGCAAAATCAGAAGGTGCATACCTTAGAAGACTGATATTAATCGGCTGTATCCTACGAGAATGGGAAGCCGAATATAATATATGTGCCGAATAAGTGTAGATCCTTAGAGCCGAATAAGAGAAAGGACAATGATTAAAAAGTAGGCCCTGGCCCCGAGGATCAAAAGGAACAGGTATAAATATAGGAACAATGGATTGAGAAAGGTATGTAAGAATCACTTCACTTAACTTAGTAAACAAGCTATCCTGAGTGTCTGAACTGACTTGTCCGTCGGAGTGCTAATTCTGGCACCCCCGACCGGAGTGTTTGTATCTTTTCAGGTGACTAGCTGAGGATCACTAGCGTCTCTCAAGATCTGAAGAGTATTTCCAAACCACTTCTCCACATTTATTTATTTACTTCGGCAAATGACAAAAGAACAAAAAAATTCTAATGATAGAAAAATTTCAAATTACAAGTGTTCCAAGGCCTTGGCAACTCTTTGCCCTCATTATCTTCAAGTCGATATGCCCCATTGCCCAGTACCGAGATGATTCTGTAGGGTCCTTCCCAATTTGGGCCAAGCTTCCCCTCTCTGGGATCTTTTTTGTTGCCGACGACTTTTCTCAAGACTAGGTCACCGATTTGAAACTCCCTTGGGTTGACCTTCTTGTTATAAGCTCTGGCGAGCTGCTGCTGGTATGCTGCGAGCTGAATTACAGCTCTCTCTCTTCTTTCTTCTAGAAGATCTAGATCTCGGGCTAAGAGTATATCGTTAGTTCCGTTTTCTACTCCCTAGGTTCTGATCCCTGGGATGCCGACCTCCAATGGAATGACGGCTTCTGTGCCATAAGCCATGGCAAAGGGGGATTCCCCTGTTGATCTCCTCGGTGTAGTCCGATATGCCCAGAGTACATTGGGCAATTCATCCACCCACTTTCCTTTTGTTGCTTAGAGCCTCTTCTTTATGCCATCCAAGATTACTTTGTTGGATGCTTCTGCTTCTACATTGCTTTGGGGAAAGCTTGGAGTTGAAAAGTAGTTCTTGATTTTGAACTTTGCACAGAAGCTCTTGATTAGCTTACTGTCAAATTGCGTTCCATTGTCTGCAACTATTGCTCTTGGAATCCTAAACCGGGTGATGATGTTCTTCCATATGAAGCTCTTCACATCCACATCTCGAATCTTGGCAAGGGGTTCGGCTTCTATCCACTTTGTGAAGTAATCTGTTGCCACCAGTAGGTACTTCCTTTGTCCAGTTGCTTGGGGGAGTTGTCCAACAAGATCCATGCCACATTGGGCAAACGGCCAAGGACTGGATACTGGGTTCAGGTCTATTGTTGGTTGGTGTATCAGGGGTGCAAACCTTTGGCACTTTTCACACTTCTTTACATAGGCTTCTGCATCTTCTGCATGTAGGGCCACCAATACCCCTGGGTAATGGCCCTATGGGCAAGTGATCTGCCCCCAACGTGGCTTCCACATATTCCTTCATGAATTTCATATAAAAAATCTTCAACTTGTAAAGGATGTACACACCTCAAAAGGGGTCCAGTGAAGGATTTTCTGTAGAGATGTCCCTCTGTTGTCAGACTGAACCTTGCCAACTTTAATCTGATCTTGTGTGCCTCTTTGTGATCATTTGGCAATTTTTCTTCTTTTAAGAATGCTACTATTACATCCATCCAGCTTGGTCCCATGTCCACACACATTGTTTCACGCTCTGTGGTCAATGGTTCGATGCTCGGGCCCGACAAATAGTCAACCATTATTGTCCTTGCTTTTCCAGGTTATACTGCACTAGCTAGGTTGGCCAATGCATCGGCGTGACTGTTGTCATCTCAGCTAACCTGAAGTAGTCGGCAGTTCTGAAACAAGGCCGCCAACCTAATGACCTCCTTTGCATAGGCCGACATCCTTTCATCTCGGGCTGCAAACTCGCTCATTGTCTGGTTGAATATAAGTTGTGAATCACAAAAGACTATTACCTCATCTGCTTGTACTGCTGCTGCCAGTTTCAGTCCTGTAATGAGTGCTTCATACTCTGCTTTGTTGTTTGAGGCCTTGAACCCCAAACGAATCGATTGTTCTAGTACTTGCCCATCTGGGGATATCAATACTACTCCTGCCCCCACTCCCTGTCGGTTTGAACTCCTATCAACGAACAGTCGAAAGGAGTCGCCGATGTAAATGCTGCAGGGTCTGAGTTTTTCCTCTTTCCTTTGTTCTTTCGCCTTTGGTTGGGCTCCTCCTTGCTTGTTTGGACATCGTTCACCCTGGCTCAATGGAGCTCGATGTTTGATGGATTTTGGAGTGAACTCGGCCACGAAGTCGGCCAAAACCTAGTCTTTGATTGCTGTTCTGGGTCTGTACTCCAGGTCATACTGGCCCAAGGCGACTGCCTATCTGGCTATTCTTCCTGTCAGGTCTCCTTGTTGCAGCAAGGACTTCAAGGGGTGTTCAGTTAGCACCACAATTTTATGGGCCTGGAAGTAATGGTTCAGCTTCTTTGAAGCCATTACTAAAGCCAGTGCTAATTTCTCTAAGGGTAGATACCTTGTTTCTGTATCGGCCAGGGTTTTGCTTATATAGTAAACAGCCATTTGCTCCCCTTTTTCTTCTCGGATTATCACTGCGCTTACTGCGTGTTCTGAAACTGCTAAGTATAAAAACAACTCTTCTCCAGGTTCTGGATTTGAGAGAACTGGAGCCGTGGTTAAATGCTTCTTCAAGTCGGCCAAGGCGGCTTCGCACTCCTTGGTCCATAAGAAGTTTGTGACTTTCTTTACTAAGTTAAAGAAAGGTTTACATTTGTCTGAGCTTCTGCTTATGAACCTATTCAGGGCTGCAGCCCTTCTAGTTAGCATCTGCACCTGTTTTGCCAATGTCGGGCTCTCCAACTCTAAAATGGCCTTGATCTGATCCGGGCTGGCCTCAATGCCCATTCTGGTCACTAGGTATCCCAAGAACTTACCAGATCCCACTCCAAATGCACACTTCGATGCATTGAGTTGGAGCCGATATGTTTTAAGGATGTCAAAGACTGCTTTAAAGTCGGCCAGATGACCTTCAGGTTCCTTGGTCTTCACGACCATGTCATCGATGTAAACTTCCACCGTTCCGCCAATCAGGTGTTTGAACATCTTGGCTACCAGTCTTTGGTAAGTTGCTTCTGCGTTTTTCAACCCAAAAGGCATCACTCTGTAGCAGTACAGCCTTTTAGGAGTGATAAACGCGGTCTTCTCTTCATCTGGGGGGTACATGGCTATCTGATGGTACCCCCTGTAAGCATCCAGGAAACTCATCCTTCCATGCCTTGAAGTGGCGTCTACCAGTTGGTCAATCATGGGTAGAGGAAAGCTGTCTTTGGGACAAGCCTTGTTCAGCTGGTAAAGTCCACGCAGACTCTCCATTTACCATTCTTTTTCTTCACCACCACTGTATTTGATAGCCATGTCGGGTAATTTACCTCTCGAATGGCCCTGGCCTCCAGAAGTCTGTCTACTTCCTCTTCCACTACTTCAACGTGCATCAACGTTGGTTTTCTTGCTCGTTGAATTACAGGTTTGGCTGACCTATCAACGTTCAGTTTATGGCAAGTGACCTCGGGGTCAATGCCGGGCATTTCATAAGGTGTCCAAGCAAACACCTCAATATTTGCTCTCAGGAATACCTCCAACTCTTTTTCCTCTTCTTCGGCTAAGCCCGAGCCGAGAAGAAAGAAGCGTTCTTCATCCCCCTCCTGGACGAGGATTTTCTTCAGTGCTTCTTCACTTTTCTCGGCTGGCTCTTTGCCGACATCCTCTAGGATTTCCACGTCCTCGTCTTCGATCTCTACCTTCTCTGGTTCTCGTATGCTGCAGGTGGATTTCATTGCTACCATAGAGCAATTCTTTGCATGCAGCTGATCTCCTCTGACCTCCTCTATCCTATGCTCTGTTGGGAACCGCAATAGTTGATGCAATGTTGAGGGAACAACCCCCATTGCATGCAACCATGGCCTTTCCAAGATAATGTTGTAAGGGGAGGGTGTGTCGATTACGATGAATTCTGTTGTTACCTTCTTCGTGCCAGCCTACACATCTAAGCTTACTGCACCTAGTGGCCATGTCGGCGTTTCATTGAACCCGACCATTGGGCCGTTAGATTGTTCCATATCGTCTGGGTGAGGGCCCAGCTCCTTGTAACATCTGACATACATGATGTCACAAGAGCTGCCTTGGTCAATCAGGATGCGCTTCACTTGGCATTCCCCAACCTGAAGGGATACTACCAAGGCATTGTTATGTGGATGCTGCACCATCTCAAGGTCGGCTTCTGTAAAGGACACTACTGGTCCTTGGCACTCCTCTGCCCGATGTTTCTTCTCCCCGACTTGGTAGACATGTTGCAGGTGCTTTACCCTCTGTGTCCCCCCCCCTCATTTCGTTCTCTTTGACCTTCGAGTGAATCACATTAATTACCCGAGGTTCTCCTGCTTGAGGTTGCTGTGCTGGGGGAGGCGGAGCCGCTGGTGCTTGAGGCAGTCTTGCCTGCTCTTCTCTTGTCCTGGCTTCATCAACAAGGTCTCTCAGATGGCCTTGCCTCTCCAGGTCTTCTAAGTGTGTTTTCAGGGCTCTACAACCCTGAGTCATGTGTCCATCTTCATTGTGGTAAGCTGTGACAACCCTCACTACTATTTACTGATAAGACCAGTACCTACTGCTAATCTGTGACTGAACTGGATAAGTAAATGATTAGACTGAAATTCCAAATTAATTGCATGAATATATTGTGTTGTTTGCATTTATATCTGTTGACTGTTAAATGTATATGTTCATGTTTCATGCTTTAAACTGCAAATTGAAGGCCTTATCGGCGGCCGAATCTGAAATTGATTAGTGATATGTGTTAATCATAATTTATGTGATTTTATGGCATATTTAATTGAAATGTGATTTGGTATAATTAAATTAGATCAAATGTTGATAAATTACAAGAGTTGGCCTTATTTGCAACTTTGCCACTTAGTGGCCCACTTCCTTACACATATTGAGGCTAGAATACACTTAGGCAAAACATTTCCTCAGCCATTTCCTTAGACCCAACCGACTAGAGAGAGAGGGAGCTAAAAGAAACTTGTCTTCACCTTACATTGCTTGCTAACTTAGTAGTTTTGAAGAGAATTTGGCAAATTGAGCTTCCCTTCTTATAATTCAAGACTTAAGGTAGAGTCTTCACCTTCTTGTTTATGTAATTGAGTTAGTTCTTGCATGGCTCTTGTCATATTGGAGTTTAAAGTCAAGATTTGGTCTTGTAATGTTGAATTATAGCATATATCCATGCATTCATGTTGCCATTCTTGAGTTTTGAAGTTATTGTTCGTGAAATTCCATAGGCATGTCCATATTTTTGCATTGGACCATGAATTCCTCATGTTTTTGAAAGGATTGGCTCATTTGAGCAAGTGATTAAAGCTTTGAATTAGTTTAAATTCATGCATGTTATGTTTTACATCATGTTCATGAGATTGGTTTGAAATTGTGTTTAATTGAACTACCCTTGGGCTTTGATTTCTCAAATTGAACTTTGAAACATGTTATACTATGAGTTTACAAGTGTTTTCCAGAAAATTAGCCCAAGAGGATCGAATTTGGTGCATTTGAGGTTCAAATTTGGAATTTCCAGAATTTGGACTCACGCTCGAGCGGGGAAATGGGCGCTCGAGCGTGGAATTTGTGCTCCCAGCACTTTGCATTGTTTTACAGTACGCTCGAGCGGGGGATTGCACGCTCGAGTGGGGACCTGAGTCACACACTCGAGCGGGTGTCGAGCGCCCATCGAGCGTGATTTTCGCACATCCAGTACTTTTGCCATGTTTTGCAGTCCGCTCGAGCGTGGGAAGTGACGCTCGAGCGTCGAACCTTTGTCTGCATGTCCGCTCGAGCGTAGAAAGCCATGCTCGAGCGTGACCCCTGTTTTCTGAAAATTTTGTAAAGTGTTTAAAAGTGTATCTTTGCATCCTCTTTCCATCCTAGGCATTCCTAGGACATGTTTAAGGCATTTTAAGGAGGATATTGATGTAGAACCACATCGAGACAAATTAGGGATTAAGTTATTATCTTCCCAACTGTGTAGCTTAGTATGTGTTCACTCTGTAATTGTGTAGGGTTGGCATCCGGAGACGCTCTAGCTTATCTGTAGCTCAGAACTCTACGAGTAACAACTGTGTAAAGATGTGTTCAAAAATGAATATCTTCTGAATGGTTAAACTGTACTGTTTCTGAATTGATACTGTTAACTGAATGAATGTATGTCCTCTATTCTGAACTGTATTGTGGCATCCATAGCAACTACTGATACTGTTACTGCTACTGTTACAGAGATCTCTGTTAGTTCCTATCTTGGAACTTCTGTTTACTGTTATGATGGCCATCATTGACTGCTCGGTCTTTCAAGACCTACTGTTTACTGTACTGTTCTGCTAATGGATGTACCACATATGACTGTTATGACTGAATGACTGATATACTGAATCAATTGACTGTTTGCAATACTGAAAGGACATTCATTCTTAACCCCTTTACGCATTATGTTATTCACTAGGTTTTAGCTCACTGCTCATATATATATATGTAGGTGTTCAGGCACCGGACCGCTGCTAGGGGCGTCAGGCTAAGCACTGTTTTGTCAAGCCAACCTTTGTGCCTCACCTCGAGGTTCCAGTATCGTTCAAGCCAAGGCTATGGGGTGTTAGAGATTCCCCCTTTTGTTTGTGTCCTGTATAGACTGAGTGAGACTTATACTGTACTGAATGTTTCTGTATACGTTGTAAATACTGTTTTGTTTCCGAATGTGTATATATATGAAAAGTCTTTTTGTATACAGACTGTCACAGCTCATTGGACATTGTTTAATTACTGTTTTGGCTTCCGCCATGCCCCTATACTCTGTAATACTGTCTTACTGTTAAGCAGGCCTTCGGTAATCACGGATTACTGACCGATTACGGTGCTAAACCCATAGGGGCGGGTTTGGATCGTGACATAAGCACAATGCTTGCCAAGGTTCCTTCCCATAAATTCTCCTGGTGCCCTCGTTGGTGCTCTGAAATAGGGTTAGCTCCGAATTTTATCCAGGACTTTGTGAATCGGGATTGGGAACACAGTTGTAACTGCCTGTGTAGCCCTCAATCCTATCTCTTGCTTGCTAGATCCATTGTTTCCTCGGCCTCGCTTCGGCGAGCCATTTCCTTTTTCTTGCTTTGTCTCCTTCGTCCCCGATGTATCTTCCTCAGCTCTAGCATACTTCTCAATTTTAGCCATGAGCTCTTCCATGCTTTTTGGCAATGTCTTTGCCAGTGATTTTCGGAGTAGGCAACCATCTTTCAGGCCGTTTTTAAATGACACGACGGCCACTTCTTGGTTGCATTCTGGTATTCGGTTGAACACCTCGTAGTACCTCTTGGCGTAGGCCCTCAGGCTTTCGTCCTCGCCAATCTTCAGAGCCATTAGGGCGTCTACCCTCAAGGGCTATAGTTTGTTTGTCACTAACCTGGCCACGAACATCTCGGCCAGGCCTTCCCAGGTCTTCACACTTCCTTTTGGCAGTTTGTGAAACCAATCCGATGCAATCTCCCCGAATGATGAGGGGAACACCTTGCAAAGCAACGGCTCGTTCCCAGTGTACAACGCCATCGCGTTTAGGTATAATCCGACGTGAAAGTTGGGGTCCGACTTCCCATCGTATATCTAGAACCTCGGCATACTGAATCTCTTCGGGACTTCAACTTTGTCTAGCTCTACCGAGAATGGTGTTCTCGATTTAATAGTTGAGGTTACCTCGGCATGATCTTGCTTCCTCTTGAGGTAATCTCTTAAGTCCTCTTTGGTCCGCCCAGGAGCTCGGCTATCTCCTGATTTCACTCTCTTAGGTGTACTGCTTTCAGCTTCGTTGTGAGCCTTTTTTGATATTTCTCTGTTGGTCGCATCGAAGCACAACTCCTGCCTCTGAACATGCCGATGTTCTCTGGGGTCTGCCTCCTTGGTGCAATGTATCCTTCAAGACTCTTCCCTTCCTGGCTCTCCACGCCCGACCTCCCTTGAAGGCCGGTGAGAATGTCTTTCGCTTCTGGGGTGCTGGGGGGCTATAGGGATAGTTTTCTATCCTCCCTTCTGGGCATTAGCCGCTGGAATCGGCATGTCCTACAACAGGAATGGTGGCTGCATTACGTTGTTCTTCATCATGAAGTTGACGACCGATTGCAGGTCCGCCAACTTGTTCGCCATCTCTTTAACCTCTTCGTCCCTCCGTAGGCATCTGTCATTCCATACCTGGAGGTTATCTTCGTTATAGTACCCGCTTTGGTCTGTTTGCTTTGGTATGTCGCCTTCCTGGCCGACGTCTTTCACTCCGTAATTCTGGTCTTCGTTGCAATTGTCTTTCTCGACGTCAACGTCAACAGGTCTCCCACTCCCGTTGGGAGTGTCATCTCCAACCTTCTCCTTCTGTCCGTCGTTGGCCATCTATTCTTCTTTCTTTCCCACAGACGGCGCCAAATTATGTGAGTGATTTTCTGACCACACTACCAACTCAGTAATCAGCTGGAGAGTACTGGCAGAATAGATGACACCTGGCTGACCTGCAACAGAAAGAGAAGATTCCGGTGGTGGTTCGTCCACCCGGGGGCACTCCGACGATCAAGTCAGTATATCACTCAAAGATAATCAATGGTGCTTAACTCACTATTCAGAATATAAATTGCGTACCCTAGACCCATCGGGGGTGCCTTTCTTTTATAGCTAACTCAATCCTAGTCCCTATAGAAGCCTAGCTTCAATGGACTTTAGCTCAGTGCTTATCCTGGACTCTTCAATTGATAGAGATAAACTCCCTAAGAGTGTTATCCTTATCCATGCTGAAGTCCTTCCTCATTCCAGGACTCTTGTGCCTTATCCGCTTATCTCGGATTCCGATATCTTCGGAGATAACCTCGGCCTAGCCGAGATCACCTCGGCGTCATGACCTCGCCACGTGGCACCTCGGCTGACACGTCGGCATCACCTTGGCCACGTGTTGGTACTCTGAAAATGTATCCCCACAGTTAAGCACTTAAATTTTTATCAAACATTTTTTCAATTTAAAAACACTACAACAAAAAACATATTTGGCGACGAAATAATTAATCGTCAAAAATCATATATTTTGTCGTTGTAAAATTATAATTTGTCGCTAAAATGTTAAGATTTGGATAGACTATGTAGTTTTAGCGACAAATAAATTCGTCGCCAAAAATTTAGTGACAAAATTAATTTAGTTGCTAAAAATCAACTTTTTAGCGACGACTAAGTTTTGGTTGCTAAAAATTCTTGGAATAGCCACTAACTTTTAGAGACAAAAGCAATATGTTGTCATCAAATATATTAACAGCGACCAAAATAACACCTGTCACTAAAAATTCACTGCACAAATTTTGATTTTAATAATTTTCCTATTCAAAATAATCCAAAACACCTATTTTTCTTTACACAATATACATACAAATGCAATGTAAATAGTAATACACATGTGCAAGACATTCATAATAATTCAAAATTAATAGCTATTAAACATCCCAATAAACATAATTACAATTCTCAAATAATCTGAAACATTCATACCAAAGTACTTACAAACTATTAACATCAAACCCACAAATCAATTACCAATCCTATGTCAAAATATTTTCAAAAACACAAAACCAAATATTTTGATGCTAAACATCTAACCCACAAGTCTTTTACCAAAATCTTATGTCAAAATATCTGCAAAAACACAAAACCAAATATTTTGATCCTAAACATCTAACCCACAAGTTTTTTACCAAAATCTTATGTCAAAATATCTGCAAAAACACAAAACCAAATATTTTGATGCTAAACATCTTACCCATAAGTCATTTACCAAAATCCTATGTCAAAATATTTTCAAAAACACAAAATCAAATCTTTTGATGCAGCCCGAACTATTTTCCACCATTGCCAATCTGTCACATGAAAAAGAAAAAACAATATTAGATTGACCAAAAAAAAACTCGGTATGAATTTTACAATTTTGATTTTAATTTTGTAACGAGAAGTCCAATTGGTGTGCCATTTGCTCATACAAGTTTATTTAGTCTTAAGCAAGCTATCCGTGTTAAGTTTCGGCGGTTTCGATAGTCATTTTGCAATTTCGCTCCCTGAACAGGCCTTTTAAATCTTGTATTTTACAATTTTTCTTCTAATTTTCTAACCGGAAATCCAATCGAGGTCCCGTTTATTCCTACAAATTTATTTAGGCTTGAGCAAGCTGTCCGTGCCAAGTTTCGGCGGTTTCGGTGGTCATTTCGCAATTTAGGCCCCCAAATGGGCCTTTTAAGTATTGTATTTTACAATTTTCCTTCTAATTTTCTAACCGAAATTCAATCGAGGACTCGTTTGTTCCTACAAGTGTATTTAGGCTTGAGCAATCTGCCCGTGCCAAGTTTCAGCAGTTTCGGTGGTCATTTCACAATTTTGCTGCCTGAATGGGCCTTTTAAGTCTTGTGTTTTACAATTTTCCTTCTAATTTTCTAATCGGAAATCTAATCGAGGTCCTGTTTGTTCCTACAAGTCTATTTAGGCTTGAGCAAGTTGTCCGTGCCAAGTTTCAATAGTTTCGGTGGTCATTTTGCAATTTCGCCTCCCTGAACGGGCCTTTTAAGTCTTGTGTTCTACAATTTTCATTCTAATTTTTTAACCGGAAATTTAATTGAGGTCCTATTTGTTCCTACAAGTCTATTTAGGCTTGAGCAAGCTGCCCGTGCAAAGTTTCGGCAGTTTCGATGATCATTTCGCAAACAAGCCTTTTAAATTCTTATGTTTTACAATTTTCATTCTAATTTTCTAACCGGAAATCCAATCGAGGTCCCATTTGTTTCTACAAGTCTATTTAGCTCGTTTGGTCTTATCTTATTTATATGTCAAATAGTTTCTTGGGTCATCTAAGTGTTTGTCATATCATGAATGCTCAAAACATTAAGGAAAAAAAAAATGTGAATCCTCTAACCACAAATTTAATAAAAAAGAAGTGCCAAAATTCTATAAGTAAATTAAAAATGCCCTAACAAATAGTCAAAGCTTACTCGATGTAGTAATTGCCCCCAACGAATGATTGCAGCTTTTTTTACCTCTTTGCATTGGCTAATAACCTATAACATTTGCAATTGTAAATTGAAGTTTAAATTAAAATCGCACAATACATGAAATTAATAGAGAGTTATGGGCATGAAATAAATATCAAATAACATATAAGGATACTTATGTCCTGTCTACTTTTTTTTTTTTTAAAAATTCTACCTTATTATCATACTTACTCGCCATGGATATGTGCAAAATAAACGATTCAATTATGTTACTATCTATCGAACCAAAATGTGATGTACACATTTAAATAAATGCTTATACTTATAATCTAGACAATAATTGTATTCTTGCAAAAAAAGAATAAGTCACAGATTTGAAAAATGTACAATTCACTACCGAAAAAGATAGATACACAACCTAGAGTGGAAACTTGGATTGAAGCAAAAATAAATATCAATTAAAGCAATGGCATGGTATGGCATGGCATGGCATCATACAAGTCAAAAACTACAAGCAAAAATAACAAACTCTCTTTGTATATAAAAAGCAGTACTTTTATGAATTTAAATATTAATTTTAAACTCTTTGAATAATAGCACTGAAACCTCTCGCTAATTCTTTATTATTAGACTTTTTATTTAACAATCTTTTCGTTCAATTCCATTTATTAAAATAATCAAACAAAATCAATCACATCTCAGTCATATAACAATTTTTTACTTAACATTAGTCTATTAATATGTTTTTCTAATTCATTTCCTTAAAAATTCTTTTGTTCTCTATAGAACCATTATTACATATGACAATGGGACAAACAATGGCCCACAACTCGGGATGGCAATGGGGATTAACGGGGTGGATATTAATTCCCCATCACCATTCCCCTATAATAATTTTAGCAGCAATTAGAATAATGAGGGAAGAAAGAACAGTAAGTTTTTATATTTTGACAATTTACTGTAAATTTAACGCATGCTTCTATAGTCATCTCAATACACCTCACAGCATTCTGCTCAGAGTAGGAAACAGCCTCCTCAACATTAACAGAAGTGTGTCTCGATAAAGCATCATGAAGATTCCTTATAAAGTAATCACAGTAATCTGATGGCAATGACATGAAAGTACCTCCCATCAAGATGAATTCAACCTGCAAAATGAACAGTCATTTACAACTAGTAAACAAGGATTTTTAAATATATATCATCTCATTTTGTACAATTGAAAGTAAAAATTGAAAAACATGGAAGACAACAAACCTTATCGATACTGTGACCCAACCTTTTGAGTTGATCTATCCTGCTTCTAGCTTGAACATATGGGTTATGTGGGGACATAATTTTTGAATGACAACACGTGGCCGAGGTGTCACGGAAGTGCCAGCCGAGGTGTCACGTGTCCTAGTCATGACGTCGAGATCGTATCGGCTAGGCCGAGGTTATTTGTGAAGATATCGAAATCCGAGATAAGCGGATAAGGGACAAAAGTCTCAGAACGATGAAGGACTTCAGTTTGGGTAAAGATAAGACTCTTAGAGAGTTTATCCTAATCCTATTGGGAGTCCAAGATTAGCAGTAATCCTAAGTCCATTAGAGTTAGGCTTCTATTGGGACTAGGATTGTGTTGGCTATAAAAGGGAGGCATCCCCATGGGTCTAAGGTATGTCTTTTATGCTTTGTCTAGTGAGTTAAACACTATTGGTTATCTTTGAGAGATATTTTACTGACTTGATCGTCGGAGTGCCCCCGGGTGGACGAGCCACCGCCGGAATCTCTTCTTTCTGTTACAAGTTGTTTGGGCTTAACCTATTCTGCCGGTGTTCTCCAGTTGAGTACTAAGTTGGCAGTGTGGTCAGAAATTGACACACACAATTTGGCGCCGTCTGTGGGAAAGAAAGAAGAATAGATGGTCAACGACGGATAGAAAGAGAAGGTTGGAGACGACACCCCTACTAGGAGCGAGAAACATATTGACCTTGACGTCGAAGAAGACAACTGCAACAAAGAGACTCGTGATAAGAACCACGGAGAAAAGGATGTCGGCTAGGAGGGCGACGTGCCGAAGAAATCAGACCGAAGCGAGTATTATAACGAGGACGACCTCCAGGTATGAAAAGATAGATGCTTACGAAGGGACGACGAGATGAAGGGAATGTCGGACAAATTGGTGGACTTGCGAACGGTCGTCAATTTCATGATGCAGAACAACATCATGCAGCCACCGTTCTCGCTACAAGATACGCCGATTCCAACGGCCAAGGAAGGTGCCCAGAAATGGGGGCAGAAAACAGTTCCTGCAGTCCCTCAGCATGGCGGGACCAAGGGACATTCTCATCGGCCTTCGCGGGAGGTCGGGCATGGAGAATCCCAGAAGGCACGTCGAACAAAAGAAACCTGCACCAAAGAACATCGGGATGTTCAGGGGAAGGAACTCTGTTTCGACACGACTAGTGGAGGGAGGTCCAAAAGGACTCACGATGACACTAGAAGTAGTGCACCAAAGAAGCTAAAATCCAGAGATAGTCGAGCTCTTGGACGAACCAAAGAGGATCTGGGAGATCACCTACAGAGGAAGCAACAAGATGCCGAGGTAACCTCCCCAGTCAAGCTGAGAACGTCGTTCTCGGAAGAATTAGACAAAGTTGAGGTCCCGAAGAGATTCAGTATGCCGAGGTTCCAGCTATACGATGGGAAGTCGGACCCCAACTTTCACGTCGGATTATACCTGAACGCAATGGCGTTATACTCTAGGAACAAGCCATTGCTCTACAAAGTGTTCCCTTCATCATTCGGAAAAATTGCATCGAACTGGTTTCACAAGTTGCCGAAATGAACTGTGAAAACCTGGGAAGGCTTGGCCGAGATGTTTGTGGCCAGGTTCGTGACAAACAAGCTACAACCATTGAGGGTGGACGCCCTAATGGCCCTGAAGATCGGCGAGGATGAAAGCCTTAGGGCCTATGCCAAAAGGTATTATGAGGTATTCAATCGAATACCAGGATGCAACCAAGAGGTGGCGGTTGTGTCATTTAAAAACGGCTTGAAGGATGACTGCCTGCTTCGAAAATCACTGGCAAAGACATTGCCGAAAAGCATGGAGGAGCTGATAGCCAAGATAGAAAAGTATGCCAGAACTGAGGAAGACACGCCGGGGACAAAGGCATCGAAACAAGAGAAAAGAAACGGTTCGCGAAGCGAAGCAGAGGTAACAACGGATTCAACAAGCAGGAAACAGGAGTAGAGGAGGTCAAAGGGGATCAAGTGCGGGCAAGGAATTACTCCATGGAATCAAAGAAGTCTACCTGCAACATACGAGAACCAGAAAAAAGCAGAGATTGAGGACATGGAAGTCCTGGAAGACGTCGGCAAAAAGCCAGCCGAGAAGAGTGAGGAAGCCCTGAAGAAAATCCATGTCTAGCAAGGGGATGAAGAACGCTTCTTCCTTCTCAGCTTGGGCTTGGCCGAAGAAAAGTTGTCCAATGTACTCTGGGCATATCGGACTACGCCGAAAAGATCAACTGGGGAGTCCTCATTTGCCATGGCTTATGGCACAGAAGCTGTCATTCTGCTGGAGGTCGACATCCCCGGGATCAGAACCCGAGATTATGTTTAACACTGGTTGAAACTTGAGAAAAGTTTACAAGTTGAAGTTAAACCGAGATGATGTTTAACACTTGTTGAAACTTGAGAAAAGTTTACAAGTTGAAGTTAAACCGAGATGATGTTTAACACTTGTTGAAACTTGAGAAAAGTTTACAAGTTGAAGTTAAACCGAGATTATGTTTAACACTTGTTGAAACTTGAGAAAAGTTTACAAGTTGCAGTTAAACCGAGATGATATTTAACACTTGTTGAAACTTGAGAAAAGTTTACAAGTTGAAGTTAACCGGGGTCACGATTAAAGGAATGAATGATATAGGTTCCATCACCCCAGGATGCCGAGGTAATAGAACCTAGGGGACAGTTGTAGGGACATAATTTTTGAATGACAACACATGGCCAAGGTGGCACCGAAGTGCCAGCCGAGGTGTCACGTGTCCTAATCATGACGCCGAGATCGTATCGGCTAGGCCGAGGTTATTTGTGAAGATATCGAAATCCGGGATAAGCGGATAAGGGACAAGAGTCCTAGAATGATGAAGGACTTCAGTTTGGGTAAAGATAAGACTCTTAGAGAGTTTATCCTAATCTTACTGGGAGTCCAAGATTAGCAGTAATCCTAAGTCCATTAGAGTTAGGCTTCTATTGGGACTAGGATTGTGTTGGCTATAAAAGGAGGCACCCCCATGGGTCTAAGGTATGTCTTTTATGCTCTGTCTAGTGAGTTAAACACTATTGGTTATCTTTGAGAGATATTTTACTGACTTGATCGTCGGAGTGCCCCCGAGTGGATGAGCCACCGCCGGAATCTCTTCTTTCTGTTGCAGGTTGTTTGGGCTTAACCTATTCTGCCGGTGTTCTCCAGTTGAGTACTAAGTTGGCAGTGTGGTCGGACATTGACACACATAGGTTATATCTAAAACCAATATTACAAAGAGTGATTAACTCATGAAATATTAACTACAAGATATAGACACTCGTAAACATTTTCACATAATTATAAACGAACTCTAGTAGATCCAAATTAATGAAAAATGGGGATAAGGTGGAAAACGAATAGGTTATTAGCATTTTCTCATAACGCTAATTATAACAGATTCACATTATAACACAATGTGTGGCATTATTGGAGTCGGTACTTCTGTTTCTCCCTAATATATCAACAAATAGCAGCCACAATACTAGAATCTCCCCTCTGTTGAATCCCTCACAGGGCATTTATATAAGGCTCCAAAAACAGACATACATTCAAACTCCTTGTCATTGTCAAGAGTCCAAGACTGATTCATTATCACGACTCACGAGTACAATTTGAAAACTTCATATCAACTTAGGCTAGACAAATTAAGGCCACTGCAAATTTTTACTCTCATCCATAATAAAAATCTGCAGTGCTCAAATCTACAAAATACTTGCACTTAAGTGCAAAGAAAATGCAAATGTTTTTTTATTTTTACTTACCCCCCCTTCTCTCTAAAAAAAAAACAAATTGCATTTTCATGCAAGTATTACTAAATCCTAATCATCAATTAAAAAAGGAAGATTTTAGTCCAATCTAATGAAAACTGAATGAAAAGCTGCGCAGAATTAGAAGAATATCATGCATAAAATATATCCACACAAGGAACGAGAGTACTGAAAACCAGCATCAAAGAGGACGTAATGACTAAATCAATCCCCTTAAAAAGCCCACTTGATTGGACATGTTTACACAAATTATCAACCTGTTACAGTAGTACAAAATTTTCTACAACATTAGCCTCAAAATTTTGCTAAGGACTGTATATGTAAGCAGTAAGATACTTATTATAAGTTTATCTTTATCCAAATGAGTTTGTGTAATAACATAACATTGATTGTTTTCCCACTTGCTGCCAGCCAAATGTAGTAAGCTGTGCATCAAAATATTCAGGAGACATGTACGCTTCATAGTTCTTATCTCCTTCTACATTGTGAATTCCTTGTGCATGCCTCACCTAGATGTATGGTTTTATAAGACAACAATGACTTGGAAAGCATGAACAATGACTTGTCTAACCTAAGTTCCTTGTCTTTGCAGCATTAAAATAAAATTCATAACTAAGCATGTACATTCAACACTTAAATACACAGTTTTAGCTTCCAGATAAATTCGAGTCTCTAAATGTTAAATTTAACAAATATCAATTTTGCAACTTTCGAATAACAAATTCAACTTCTAATTGATGATTCCAGTAACTCATAAAATTGCTTCAGCACATAAATCTAATTTCCAATAACCATAGGCATTGTGTTAACTTCTAAATAAGACAATAAATACAATTTCAGCAGTTATATGATCGGGGCTCGAGAGAAAACAAGTAGGACTATGACCAAACAGAAGGTATATAACAATTCTAAGTCAAAGAGAAAAATGCATGAGGCAAGCAAGCAAACAGCAAATGAAAAAAAAAATTAAAGACAAAGATTGCAGTCCCAAAAATCAGTCCCCAAATGCATGAGGCAAGCAAGCAAACAACAAATGAAAAAAAAAATTGAAGAGAAAGATTGCAGTCCCAAAATCAGTCTTCTATATGGATCGTAGTCCCAAAATCAGAATTTTAGAGAGAGAAAAGAAAAGGGTAGCGACCAAAGAGGTGGTCGCGATCAACGCTGTGAGAAAGGGAGATAAAAGGGAAGCACCGTTTGAGGGAATGCCGTCGGTAGCACTCAGTCAGCGGTACGAGAGAGCGAGAGGAAGAGAGAAGAAGAAGAAGAAGAAAAAGTGACAAGCTCTGTGCTGTGCTCTGCCATGCCGAACAAGAGAATGAAATTGAAGACAAAGAAGAAAAAGAGGAGGAGGCGGAGGTGGGAAGAGGGAGAGGGAGAGGGAGAGAGAGAGAGAGAGAGAGAGAGAGACGAAGAAGAAGAAGAGAAGACATACCTCTATGTCTGTGTGTGTTCTGCCGTGCTGCTTGAGGTTGTGGAGGGAGAGAAAGAGATGAACAATTTAGGTCAATTCTTTGTTTACTCACCTAAAAGGATCAATCAACTGTTAAAATTTTTATAAAAAAAGGACAGATTCAAAATGACGTGGTTTGCACCTGTTAATTTATTGGCGACGAAAATCATTAGGTTGCCATAAATATTATTCACCATTCCGCGACTAATTTATTTCTGTCGCTAAAAAGTAACAATCGGCAACCAAAGTTTTCATCGCCATATATTAATTTTATCGTGAAAACATTTTTAGCGCTCCCGCGTAGAAATTTATGTTGGCGCCAAACGTTTTGGCGACCAATAATCTCAACTGATCGCCAATAGTTTATTTTTTGGCGACCAACTAGTATATTGTCGTCGATTATATACAATTGGCGACTAATTTCAATTTGGTTGCTAAAAAACGTCGCCAAAAATGTTTTTTGTTATAGTGAAAATTAAACATTTAGTTTTCAATACTTAATTTTTAGTTTTCAATTTTCAACTTTATCAAACAACACCTAAGTCAGGGTTGTTTGGGGCATTCTAAATAAGTACACTTTTTGTCTTTTTGAACTAAAAAGTTGAGGAAAAAAATATGGTTGTGTGGGTTAACTTTTTGACTTTTTACGAAAAAAACTTGTATTAAAAAATTATATAAATTAATGTGTAGGAGAAGGTAGAGAGATTAGCAGCACAGCCAACCGTCTTGGGCAGAGGCATTTGACATAAGAAATGATTGTCTCATTTGCGGGCATTACATTGGACTGTGATGTTCGGCCCGTGGGGGCCCACCACGGGTCCCTTTTTGCTAATCGAAACGGTTCAATGTGTATAACTCGTCGACTATTATATATTTATAAAAAATCACATTGATCGGATATCGATAGCTATCTGATTTGATTAGTTTTTTTTTCAACTGTTAACTATAACACTATCCATTTTTTTTTATACAAAACTGATTTTATCATATAGTTAACGATATCTGATCAACGTGATTTTTTATAGGCATATAGTACCCGGCGAGTTCTACACATTGACGGTTCAGATTATCAAAACAGGACCCGTGATGGCCCCCTACGGGTCGAACAACAGCATGCTTTTTGTGCAATATGGTTGTACAACTTTTTCAAAAGAATTAGCTTCACCTGTGGGACGTCAGACGAGTTTTATTATTTTTTGTGTAAAATTAATTTTTTTATTATTTTTTTTGGTAAATAGTGATAACTTTTTAACTTTTTTTTGTAACTTTTTGACTTTTTAGATTATTTTGAAGATGCCAAACCAGGCCTCAATGTCAAGTAAGATTTTCTTGTTTGGGAAGTGGCTAATATAGCCAAAAAATCATTATAAGTTATCACATCATTTTATCTACCTTTATGCATATATTTTTATAAAAAAGTCAAAAAGCTAACTAAAATAGCTAATTTCCAAACAAAGTTTATAGCACCAAACATGTAGTCCCACCACTATTGTTTGACCCCGTTTGAGGTGAACTTTTGTAGCTAAAATAACCACACACGAAAACAAAAAAAAACACTTAACATCACTCTTTTTATTTTTTTACATATATATATATATATTTGTAAAAAATCAAAACATCAATTAAAATAGATAGAGATAGCTTTTACAAAGCCACAGGTATAGGCAGCGTTTACAAGTCAACAAGCCCAAATATTTGGGCCGTTATGTATCCAACCTAGTCAAGTTTCAATTTTGTATGTTATCTTTGGGCCATGCCTTTTTATGGTTTGTTCAGGTTTTTCCTAAGTCTGGTCACATATAGGCAGCCCAGTTTTATCATACGTGAATCTTCCTTAACTAAGTAGTTGGTTGACATGTGGGTTTGGCATAGGTTGAGATTATTTTAGTCACAAGAAGATAAAAATAGATTTTTTAGTTTCAGATAAAAAATTGTTATATCTAAACTATAGTCATTATATTTGTTCTCTTATAAAAATCAAAAAAATCCATCCCAAACGAGATTATTTTAGTTTAGGAATAACCAAAAACCCAATTCAAATCTCAAACGAAACCTAAACAAAATTATCACATTCTACCAAAGGCAAGTTGTGAGATTTTAACAAAGTATTTTAAAAAATAACTTCAAATAATTAAAAATTAATTTTTTAATCTAAAAATATTTTTAATGTAAACAACTAATTTATATTAATAAATTAATATCTCAAACCATCTTATTTCACATATATCCACTATGACAAACCCTTCAAGCTTCAGCAGTTTTCCCCCCTTAAAACTCATGTTTTGTTAAATAAATTAATGTCCTTAAAATAAATCTTCGAATTAAAAATTTTATTTTAAAAAAATTAAAAGAAGAGATGAAACAGCCTAGATTTAAAAAATAACTGAACTTGAATAATATGTTAATTTATTCAATTTTTAAAAAAATACTCAAGTTTAATAAATAACTCTAGAGAACTATCCGCCAAAAAAATAAATAAAATAAAACCCTTTAAAGAACTCAAAAAGCATTCATTCCTTAATTTTGGTCCTCTCAATTCTTCGTCTAATGATGTGTAATTAGAGAAGTTAAATATGAGGGGATCAGAGCACTTCCGCTTGATATTTCAAATATGGTATAATAGTTCAATAATCATATTTAGGTATCAAGTATTAACTACACTTGGTAAGTCAAAAGTTGATGTGTCATTTACCTTTCACGCCAATTTTGACATGTTCCTGCTTTGTGCATTTTTTAAATTAAAAAAGTTTTCATGTAAAATTAGAGTTCAAATTTAAAAATAATAGAATAATAAATTTGACATATCGGATAGAGAGGTTTCATGTCAAATTAATAAATGTCAATTTGTCACCTAAGCTTTTAAAAAAATTTGACATACTAAATTTTGAAGGTTTGGGTGGAGATAGTCTAAGCTTCCTTCTATACTTTATCTCTCCATACTCTTGTGGGTTTCAATTCGGCCCTATATGGATGATCCAAACCGTTTATATCATACGCTACACAATAAAGATCATTTATACAAAAAATCAATTTCATTAGACAATTATGAATATAAGATTAAATTGCATTTTACTTTGTAATATGGATGATTTAAGTTTTATTATAGTTATTATTTATTTTATGAAACAAAATGTGATTTATTTTTATATTTATAATTATATAATAAAGTTAATTTTTGCATGAATGATCTTTATTGTAAGGCCTTGTTTGTCACCCCTAAAAAAGTCAAAAAGTCAAAAGTCACTATCCTATTTAAGTCATATCATCTTATTTAAGTCACATCACCTTTCTACCACCAATAATGCTACAGATACCAAAAATTCTACCAAAAGTTTTACCAAATGTCTCACATGGGTGTGGGACCCACACAATGTGGGTCCCATATGGGTCTCACACCCATGTGAGACATTTGGTAAAACTTTTGGTAGAATTTTTGGGGTCTGTAGCATTTTTGTTCTACCACATCACTTTAAACCCAACCCATGTTTTGGGAAGTTAGTAAAAAGTTAGCTTTTTGACTTTTTTAGTCTATTTTGCTTTTTTGTGAATAAAAAATGTGAGAGGTGATGTGACACAAAATGAGTAAAAAGCTAAAAGTTGGCTTTTTACTAGGTTGCCAAAGCACTTTTATATTTCATAAAAAATCAAAAAGTACACTTATTTAAAACATCTTAAACAACCTTTAAGACTTACGAGATAGATAGTTTACATCATCAATATAAGTTTGGATTTAAACTCACAAGCTTCGTTTGTTTTCCTCTTGATGAACAGTGACCATACCTTCTGTTTGTTTACAGATTTGGGGAATGGATTCATAAGTCGGAGGGCTTCAGATGGGCCTTGGATGTTGGGATTGTTAGTCTGCCCCAACACTTGGTATTGAATATTAGTCCGTTGGTATTAGGAGAGTAATTTAGTTGTTTACCCTATTCTCTTCTCCTTGTCTCTCAGTCTGTCTCTGTTCTCTTATCATATATATATATATATATATGTATATTTCATTCGGTGTCTCACCAACCAAACAGAAATGTAGACAAATTGTAAATTAGAATAGTAAAATTGAAGAGTGATGCTCCGATCTTCGATTAAATCAAACAAAATAGATACAAATCAAAAGACACAGCATATGATATATATTGTGTGAGTGATTTTCTGATCACACTGCCTATCTTAGTGATTCAGCGGTAAAAACACAAGCAGAATAGATGGCACAGATAATAACACAAAGACAAGAAGGATTTAACGTGGTTCGGCAATAATTGCCTACGTCCACGGGAGGCCGAGGTGTTTCACTATGAACAGTAACAAGTATTACAATTCACTCTCAGTAACTTTCTCACTCTCTGCGTATATAATTGTAAATGTTACAATTAATTTGTTGCCTCTCTATGTCTGTTTTAACTGTTGTGTTGATGCCCGAATGCCCTAATGCCCGAATGCCCTAATGCCCGAATGCCCTTCTCTGTGTCCCAACCATTCCATATATACACCAGAAAGGTTAATGGAGTGGTTACCAGCTTTTGAGCTGGCTTGCCAGCCCAATGTAGCACTTTTGGCAGCTTTCCAGGTAAAAGCTGTTTATTCCTTCACACGGCAACTAGTGGCCTCATGGCTATTTCTCATGGCCTCATGGCCACTAGTTGGTGAGATAATGGCCTCATGGCTTTCTCCATCTGGTTGGACATCCACCTAACCAAGATAATATTTTATAACATCAACCTCGGCTTTATTCTTCTGTGGGTAGCTCGGCCTTTGTATGTTAAGCCGAGGTTGGAGGCCTTTGTAACGAATTAAGATGTCTTCGGAAATTACCTCGGCAATTACTTGAGTACCTTGGCAAAACTTTATCGTGACACGTAGAACCTCGGATTATACATCGGCGTCCCCTTACCACGTGTTGTTACTCAGAAATATAACCCCACATATATATATACAGATAATATATATACCTTTGATCTCCTCAGTTGAGGGATTGATTACGGAGATAATTTTCTTCTTCACAGGCTCTCTCCATTCACGTTTCTTCTTTTTCGCCATTGACTCTCTCTTCCCCCCTCTCTTTCTCTCTATCTATGTCGATGAACTCACAGTGGAAGACAAAAGTGGATTTCTTTAATAAGAAGAAAAAACGTGAGTTTCTTTAATAATAATAATAATAATAATAATAATAATAATAATAATAATAATAATAATAGTAGTAGGTAATAATAATAGTAGTAGTAGGTATATATATTACCTGTTGAATTTTATTAGTAGAGATAGGAATGGCAAAAGTGAGTTTCTTTAATAATAATAATACTAAATAGATTAATAGTTATTTTTTTTTATTTTTAATTATATGATTTTAATATTAATTTTTGAATAATTTAATTGGGTAATGCATTTATTAATTGGTATAAGTATAAATTTAATACTAATACAACAAGAGTATTTGTGTAATTTTACATGGTTAATCCCATTCTTATATCTCAAAACAAACATGAACTATTATTAATCTATTGGCTATCAAACAAACACATTTTTCTTAATCTCCTTATTAGTAGTCCCCTCATTAACAGTCTCCTCATTATTAATCCCTTCGCTATCAATCTCTTCTATTCTACTTCTGAAAACAAATGAGACCACAGCTTATACCAATAGAAGAGGTGAAGAGTGAAAAATCACTTCATATGAAAGTGAGTCAGGTTATTAGTGGTGAAAATTAAGAGACAAAATTAAAGAATGTGAACATAATTTGCACAAAATAATTCAACATCACACAGGATATCAAATTAAAATAAATTATACTGAGTAAAACTAATCAACACCAAAACACCATCACTATTATTATTAAAAATCATCAAATTAACGATTTGTTGTAATCTTACTGTGTATGTATCGACTTCCATTCAATCCTTGTCGTGAAACAATCACCACCACCACGCTGCGCCACCTCCACCCCCACCGACGCCGCCAATTCAACTCATCAGCCCAAATGGGCAAACAAAGACGATCCCAAACCCAAATTCAAACTCAGCCCCACCCTGACGCCACCACCACCACCACCGCCGCCACAACAACTACCACCGACCTAGCCATTGCTCCTTCTCAACCCCCCTCTCCCACCACCACCACCACCAAAACCAAAATCCCCATCCGCCGCCGAAAGAAACGTAAACTCTCCGCCGCCGCCAAATCACATCAAGAAAACCCTAAATCCAGCTCCCCCAAGAACAAGCTTTACCCCCTTCAACCTAAGCCAATTCAGAGAATCGTCCCTCGATCACTGTCTTGCGATGGCGAAATTGAAATCGCCCTTCGACACCTTCGAAATTCCGATCCCCAACTCGCTCCTCTTATCGAAATCTACCCACCCCCGACTTTCGATTCTTTCCAACCCCCATTCCATGCCCTAGCCAAAAGCATTCTCTACCAACAACTCGCTTGCAAGGCTGGAACTACGATCTACACTCGCTTCGTCGCCCTCTGTGGCGGCGAATCGAGCGTTCTCCCAAACACCGTTCTTGCCCTAAACCCTCAACAGCTTCGACATATCGGCGTTTCGGGTCGAAAAGCTAGTTACCTTCATGATCTTTCGAGGAAGTACCAAAAGGGGATTCTCTCTGATTCGTCAATTGTCGAAATGGACGATAAATCTCTCTTCACAATGCTTACAATGGTTAATGGGATTGGGTCTTGGTCAGTTCATATGTTCATGATTTTCTCTCTTCACAGACCTGATGTTCTTCCAGTAAACGATCTGGGTATTCGCAAAGGTGTTCAGCTTCATTTTGGGCTTGAAGACTTGCCTCGGCCATCGCAGATGGAGCAATTGTGTGATAAGTGGAGGCCCTATCGGTCTGTTGCTTCGTGGTACATGTGGAGGTTTGCGGAAGCCAAGGGGGCGCCTTCGAGTTCTGGGGCGGTGGCTGCACCTGCCATGAGTTTGCAGCTGCAACAGCAACAGCAGCAGCAGCAGCAACAGCATGAACACCAACAACAGCAGCACCAGCAGTTTTTGGATCCTATCAATGGCATTCTCAATCTAGGGTATTGTTCCTTCCACTTCAATTCACAGTTTGTGTGTGTGTGTGTGTGTTAAAGCACACTGCTTTTGAGTGATTCAATGGCTTCTTAATAAAGTTATTCAAGCTCTATATGTTCATTCTGCTGCATTGTCTTATTCATTCTTGTCACATCCTGGTAGTGTTGAGTCACTTTAATCTATATGCGTTGGACCTGCTCTCAAATTCTTGTGCAGGTAGACATTTTTGAAAATATTATTTTGCCCTATGCACTTATCTTGTTTTATTTATTTGTCTTTTTAGAGCTATTGTATTTCTTTTGAGTTCCTACTTATCAGTCTCATGCTTGCTCTGTTTTATTTAATTTTTAGCCAATAAATTACTATAGGTAAGAAAATCAACTTGCTAGTGTTATTTCTCGTGATGCTTTCTTTTATTAACTTTTTTACTTCATCCCTGATTATCCGTAGTTCTAGTGTCTCAGCCATGCATGGGAGCATTATGGGAGCATTTAATGTACCAGACAGCTTGTAACTGGCAATTTTGC